>LPNX010693331.1:937177-971660 GCA_001517045.1 Pseudotsuga menziesii
ACTGGTCTTGTTAATGCATTACTATTTTTTTCGATGTCCGCCTTGAGTTCTGCATACTTTTTGTTGACTTTTTCGTCCAATTGGTCCAATCTGGCATTGACATCTCCCATTCTGGCAACTACTGGGAATTTCTCTATGTTGAACTTTGATTTATTTTTATTGCTGGTCTGAAGCCAACCAGCCATGATTTTTTAGTTTTTAATTATAATAATAATAATATTATTATAATACTTTTTAATTTATAAAATTCTTAATTAGTTTTTAATTTATAAAATTCTTAATAAAAACAAATACCATAAATATTATTGTAATAATATTAAGATTTTAGTGCGGTGTACATTTTTTTTCATGTGGATGGGATGGTGATGGTTTAAATGACCACATACGAGAGCAATGATGGTGGAGAATAGGGAGGGGGAAAGGGAGGGGGAAGGGAGATAGATATGGGGGTGTGAGGCAGCGTGAGAGGTGGGCGACGAAGGAAGGGAGGTAAGCTGGTGGTAGGGAAGAGGTGGCAGTGATGGTGTAGAATGGTCGAAAACAACTTGGATGGAGGGAGGACGGAGGGTGCAGATGAGGGAGAAGGAAGAGGAGGTGGTGGCACGCGGAAGAAGGAGCACAGGAGAAGGAAGAGGAGGTGGGATGCATGGGGGGAAGCCACAAATAGAAAGAGGCGTGGAGGAGGGGGGGGGTGGTGTACGGCTGCGAAAAGAAATGGCGGAGGAGCTTGCGCGAGTAGCCACAGGGTGCCGAGACGTGGAGTGGATGGGACATGAGACTGCAAGGGGCGTGGGGCGGAAAGGGTGGACGACGCGGGAGCATGGGAGCAAACATAAGGAGCGAGGAGTGGTGACGGATCTGGACGGCGGCAGCAGGTGCAGCAAGCGTCACCTTGTCCGATGATATAAACTCAGGAAACAAACTCAAATTTGATAATAATACCACTGAAACAGCAGGAAACAAACTCAAATTTGATAATAATATATTTATAAAAAAATTGTCCGATGATATGTTTTACAATAAGTCTTTTTGGCCCTTTTTACATGATTGTTCCTAAAGTCACAATGTTTCATAATAATTTTTGGTTATATATATATAGGTATTTACTATTTTATATTATTACTTATTTATATTTTATATTTTTATATTTAATTATTTTATATATTATTTAATGTATATAACAGCCTATTTATTGATTCTATAGGGCCAAAACATAAACTTCTACATAGCAACATTCAATTTGGACCTACAAACTTCTACTCTTCTCACTAGATTTCTTACACAAGAAATTTGAAAAGCTAATTGCACAAGTGTCTTTTACAGAGTAAGTTAATTGCATAGGACGACCCTCTTTCTCACAACAACTATGATAAGAATTTAATAAAAATTTCAGGGATGATTGAAGTTCCACCATGATCCAAGTTCCATGTACAGTAGAATGATGCTAGTAGAGATTGCTCTCAAGATCAAAATATCAATGAGGGATAAAATTCAGTAAGCGCAGTTAATTATTATCTGCAATGCTTATGGAAACAATAAAGATCGTGGGTTGGATATTTTCTTCCAATTGGTTTCCTAGAAATATAAGGTTGGTTGGTAATGTAAATGAAATGAAATACATTATAGCATGCATTTCAAAAAGAAAAAAGGTCAGAAATTTCCATGAAAAAATTGCACCCCCCCCCCTCCGCCCCACACAAAACAACATTAAAATATTCAAATTGGAAAATTTCAGTGTGTATTTGGTATAAGTTCATCTGAAATTTACTCCAAAATATATTACTTGCAAGTGGACTTTTAAGCATTCTACATCTTCAGCAACCTAGATTGGGATGTTCAATGAAGGCAGCCTTATCTACCAACAATTTGAGACTGGAAATTAAGCTGATCATTTATTTACTTTGTCACAGTGAAGTATATGCCTGGACAAACACTAAATAGTAAAAGCACCTAAATAAAAACATTCAGAGGCAAAATCGTAAAAGCACCAAGGCCGGAAGATCATCATCTGCCTTCTTGTATGAAATTTGAATCATTCATTCATGGGATATTATGATAGGAGATACTACAACAGAAAATTACACAAAAGGTTTTCAAGGGCATTTGGATCCCAAGGACACTACATGTTTCTGGTTTGGTTATTCAGCCAAAGATAAGTTTTGTTAAAGACATACTTTGAAGTCTGATGAATCAAGTTAATTATATACAAATGACATTCTAGAAACCTTAAAATAAACATGATTCATAGAATACATTAGCAGTAAAACATAACTCTCTTCACATTTTCCTTGACAGCTGGTAAAGGCCGAACAGCAGCAGCTCCAGGCCCAGGACGAGTGCTGCGGGTACCTGAACTACTAGCAGCTGCACTCCTACCAGGAAGTCCACTATGTAAAGATCCGCTGTCTGATGTTTCTGGCTCCATATAGAAGCGAGCTCGAAATGCAGCCAGATGTGCATAATATGCTGGAGGAACTGCATATTATGAATGAAAACAAATGTCAACAACTGTAACTAGGAATGTCGAAGGCAAACTATATTTCATTTTAGAGGCTTACCAATTGAAACAGAGCGCGTACACCGAGCATATCTGAAAACAAAGCAAACAGCTGACAGTCAGTGCCAAAGGCTACAACTCCCACAAAAACACAATCTCTGTGCTTGAATATTAAATCTCAATATCTACAAAGATCATAAAGTGTACCCCAATTAACTTCTAACAGATTAGGACCATGCTCTGTAGTATATACTCCCACCAAAATAGAACAAATGTACTGAACATAGCTACAGAAAATACAAAACATAAGGAAGCCCGGACCACTACAGCGCTTGAAAAATTAACCATCTTCATTTGGAATTAACCAAGAAAGAACTGTAGTAGAAAAGTTTTCTAGTTTACATGTTTGTCCAAACTCCAAAGCCACATGCATCCATATAAGATTCTCATCATCCCCTATTTCACACCATTTCCTAACTTCAATTTACTAGAATATAGACAAAACTGTTCATCAGTGCTTGCATGCACAGCATTAAATAAGAGAATGTTCAAGAGTAAAATCTTAAAAAGAAATCCATCTGGGCCATACTTCCAACAAGGGAATCAAGTCAAATCTGAAGTTGAAACTAAAAGTAATTATGGTTTCCAATTATCAAAATTGAATCAATATCAACTTCATTATAATCATACCAACCGATCCTTGATCCTCTATACTCCAGGGACATCAGTCAACACCATCCAATTTTACAAAACTAAATGATATAAAGAAATCATTCAAGGTGAGAATAATGATTAGGGATGTTGATAGAATACAATAAACATGATTAGAATAAGGGATGTTCATAGAAAACAGAAAACATGATAAGGGATACCTTAGGTTGAGAACCAATCAATTGTTCCCCTCTACCTCGATCCTCCAAGGACATCAGTCAACACCTCCAATTTTGATGAAACTTCCTAATCCAAGTCTTAAATATGGTACAAAAAGATTAGCATGCCTAATCAATGATTTTAACTTGAGTGAAGGGTGCATATTTGCTAAGGCCATGACAAAGGAAATCAACAATCAACACCACCAACATAAAGGGGTTTTTCTATCATGTTTTAAGGATTGGTTTAGGTGGTTTCTTCAAAATTGGATGGTATTGACTAATGTCCGTGGAGGATTGAGGTAGAGGCAAAGGATAGAGGAGGTAGAGGGTGATACTAACAATGACAATCTCAATATAAGTTGATGGTGGAACAAAAAAATTTTAAATTGAAAAATACTTTTGATATTCGTATAGACTTAATATTTAAAAGCAGTTGTAGGGTATATACAATGCCTATCCTAACCGCTTCTTGAAACTTATTAGAGCAGAAATAAAATCAGAATATACAATAGGATCCAACTGTTTGGCATCCTTGATTAACCAAGCGCCCTTGACTAGTAATTGATGGCAAAACTCATCTTTCCAAAGCGTTATAAAAGCTGCAAAAGAACTACTTTCTCTATCAAAAACATACTTGCACATGAGTTTCCATAGCACAAACAAAACAACAATCCACAAGCAATGCCACAAACTAGAGAGTGAATCACATGCCAAGGAATAGCCATCTCCAAGTAGAGTTGCTCTCCAATAAAGTTTGTTTAAGAACAACTTGAGGAACTGCTCCTCCACAAATCTCCACCTATCTCTAGCAAATCTACAGTCCCAAAAGATGTGCTTAACTATCTCCGGTCTCTGGCATGTAGGGCACAGACCATTTGAGAAGCCAAACTTAGCCAACCGGTCCTTGGACGGAAACCATTAATAGATCACCAACCAAGTAAGCACTTGTAGCTTATAGGAAAGCTGCATCGACCAAACATTGTGAAGCCGACAAATCCACCGCACCTCTTGATTCAACAAAACCCATCTAACATTGAGTACCAACAAAAGGGGATAACATTGATGAATAGCTACATACATACAACGAGAAACATATTGCAACAATGGGATACCAAATCTTCATTGCTAATCTCTCCAAGAAGGCCCTTGGCATACCAATGTTTATTTTGAACAAATCTGACACTAGGAGATGTTATCCACTAAGTTGCACTTACTTGGATTTCCAATGAGCCGCCAAGTTTTGAACAAATCACTTGTTCATATCTAGTGCTCAGAAGTTCAGAAGGCCTTTCAAGACCAATTTTGGCCCCTTTTTTTCTTTTTTTGCCTGTTCATACCCCACTGGGAATTGTATTAAGTTGGTGTGGCATGATGACCTTTTGGTAAAGCCTTGGTTAACTTAGACTTAGTCATCAATATGTTACTCTAGAGTGCTTTTTCCTTTTCAAATTATCTGTTGTTTATCATTGACATATAATTTCCAAGTTTTTCACTCAAACCTCCAAAGGTGGAGTAATCGTCTTGGTGGTTAGGCTTTAGGAGGTTATTGAAGTCTATTTGTCTATGTGTATTACCATGCTAGTCAACATTTTTGAGTCATATGAACATGTACTAAGTCCCCCCTGGGGTCTTTTAAATTTTCATAAATGAAAATTTTTCCCGTAAAACAGGTCAATTTTTTAATGATTTAATTGTAAAAATTCAAAGTGTCATAAAAAAGTGGTTAGGATGTGGAATTTTCCATGCAGGTGCCCGTTTTCTAACTTAAAGCAACCACTATACCCCTAAACAAACGTTTGAGAGTATTTGAGTGATTCTTTATCACTTAAATTAAAATTCTCTCGAAAAAGCCAAAAAAGACCAAAGAAATGGCCAAAAATATAAAAAATCAAATTCCTAAATCAAAGGGAGCATGTCCGAAGTGGTGACATTGTTAACTAAAGATCATATCCAAGTCATATGAAGATCAAATTGTGATATTGGCATCATATCTTAGAGGCGTTGAATTGGTTCAAGTGATGAGGGGCACATATCTCTTAGAGAGGGCGCATCCTTGATGTGGCGTGTCTCAAGTGGTTGGGAGATAATCCCAATGGAGGGGGAGTGTGAATCCCAATCACATCCCACGAATCTCTCTTGAACTTGCCTTCATCTTCAATTGAGGAATGCAGCCCCCTTGCGCTCTTTGGCTATTTAAGCAAGGCCATTCTCCATCTTTTGGGATGGATGTGTGGAACCTCTACTCTTGTAATTAGTACTATTGTCATGTTTTTTGAATAAGATTGAATACTTTGGAGGTCCATGTGGTGCACTTGTCTACTATTGTGAATGCTTGGCTTTTACTGAGCTAGTATCATGCTAGTTATATTTTCTTTGTTATAGGCTTGTAGGTCTTTCTAGCTTAGAAGGAAACTATTAGCCCATTGGACAAGCATTTGTAGTTTAAATTTGCTTGTATGTCTTTATTATTAGAGATCTAGGAGTAGAAGACTGTAGTCAATTATACTTATGCTCTCTTGATTTCTTTTAGTAAAACATATTGGATTTGATCTCGC
Source organism: Pseudotsuga menziesii (assembly GCA_001517045.1). Lineage (NCBI taxonomy): Eukaryota > Viridiplantae > Streptophyta > Pinopsida > Pinales > Pinaceae > Pseudotsuga > Pseudotsuga menziesii. The sequence continues at coordinate 943,102 of LPNX010693331.1, forward strand.
TTGTGTAAGGTTTTTGTAGCTTTGCAAGTTACTAATCTAAGGGAGGAGTTGAGCTTGGTTGCATCCTCTTCTACCTTCAGAACTTTGATTTGGATCTAATGCTCTTGTTTCTCGTAGGCACCTCTTACTCTTGACGAAATTCAAGCTTGTGGCTCTTCTTCCATCTCTCGAATTATAACTCTCTTGGTTACTTTTTTCATGCAAGTTTAACAAGCATAGATTTGATTAAAAGTTTATCATACATCTCTCTTGTTTACATGTTTGAGCTAGATCTAAAAGCACTTAAATATTTATCTTAAGCATAGATCTATGATTGTTTCATTTAGTATTTAAAGCTACAAAATTTCCAATATTTTTTCAAGTACCAAGTGAGCTTCATTTTTATGCTTTATTTGACTAATCCACTAACTTTTAGTTTTGTTAGCTTGCTGATTTCTAACTTTTCTCACTGGGTAAGTAGAAATGATGGCGAAATTATGAGGATTTTAGCCACTCAAAAGCCCCAGTTTTAAGCCTCCTTGTTCCTAATTCTTTTCCACATATTTGTAAACCTACCTGGTCTTATTTTTCAAAGGATCAAAAGTGTTCTTTCTTAAAGCATTTGTAAAGTAATCATAATAAACTAAGCAAGTGGGCTACACAACGCCCACACCCCTTCCCCCATTGGGAGAACTTGTATCGTCTCTTGATTGGTTTGCTTGCTATTTGATACTAATCTGCAGAGTAGATTTTATTTGATAAAGTAGATTAATCAAGTTACTTTCATTATTCTTTGTTTTTATCATTTTGGAAAATTAACGAACTTGTTCCTATGCTTCCCCAAAGTATGGTACTAGTTGAAACAACTTGCTCAAGTAAGTAGTATTCGGAAAAGAGATTCGTAGCTAGTAACTAGATAGCATTCACCTTTCTCACAAGTTGTTTTATTTCTTTTAGTTCCTTGCAATAAAACAAACAATTGACTTTGTATTCCCGAAGTACCGAAAGAGCTTGCTCGAGTAAGGGGAAAGAGATTTTCAGTCCTTAGATTAATTAGTTCACATTTGGTTTTGTTTTCTATACAAGTTAAAGTTACAAATCTGACTTGGTGTCACCATATGCTCTAGTCCACTACGGGCTTTGTTTGACCATCTGGACAAATAAAAAAGGGAGCTAAGTGTCTAGTAATTAGATTCACATTTTGCAATTTACATTACCTGAAAGATGGAAATTCGACGTATCGATTTTTATCACTTGTGGGCAAAGTCTGCAGTGAAAGTGGGAACCAACTAGGTAGTGGCCATGGGGACCCGCCAGGATACACCCTCGTTTGGTGTCAGTGTTGGGCACACCCCTGCGACTCCAATCTAGCCCATTTTCTTGTGTGGAACCACACTTGGTTAATCCAACATATTCCTTGTACCAAGAATAAACCCAATCCTTAATCCATTTATCATTAATAACTAAAACTGACCAACAAGAAAATTGCAATACTTTCATGTCACACAACACTCATTTGATTCCATTGGAACTGATCTACTTGCAACAGCCACACTTCTACTTAAGTGAATTTATGTGTTGAATGGTATGTACTTTCATATGTTGTTGATCTAAATCTATTTGCAATTCTTGTTTCAGTATTTCTTGTAACCCCTAGATAACTTTCATGATCACAACTAAGAACTGTTAGATTTTCACAAGATTATAGCAGAATATCTTAATTGCATTTACTAATAGGATCACTAGAAGAAAGACGAAGCACAAAACAATAACACAATAATTTTTATCCTGGGAAACCCAAATGGGAGAAAACCCAACAACCTTCGTATAGAGATGATAATTCAAAGAACAATGTACAAAGAAGAGAGAGAAAAGATGGAAGTACTTTCCAGAGATAGAAACCACAAAACAATCTTCTCCTTCAACAAGTGCGAACTTCTCTCTCCTAGTGATGCAAATTTCACTTGAGTGGATGATACGAATAATGAGGTGAACTTTCCCACTATTTATACAAGTGTCAAACTCACTATTTACCTAACAGGGCCGACTTCTCTTGAGGGAGTAATAAAATATATTTTATAATTTATTTTTATTTCTTTCTTTTGCTTGCTTTTCACCCCAAGGTTTACATTGTTCTTTCTAGGGTTTACATCATTGATTACAACAAGTTCAACTCCCTTAGGAGGTACAAATAAAGAATATAATAATATCTTCCGAAGTTGCACAAACTCCAACACTCCCTCTCAACAAGGAAAGTATTCTTCGGTCTTCAACAGCATCACGATCATTTGGGTTTCATTTGTACATCTATACTATCTCCATCATCTCTATACATACTGAAGGTTTTCAACACGGTCTCAGTCCTTCGAGAAGTGTCATCATGAATAAACTCTACAAGGATGTCTGAGAGAAGATCTCTTGCTATCTGTCCGTCTCTACCGCCGATGGGATCCTCCCATACCTGGCTTGAGATCCTGGACGAGTAGAGGTACCTGTGCAAATACACGACCATCTACTACCTGTCCGACTCATCTACTGATGGGATTTCTCCCAAACCTGGACGAGTAGAGGCACTTGGGCAAAGGCGTGGTAAATATCTCTCAGTCATCTCTGCCTCTCAAGGAGGGATACGTTCTCCTCTACTCCAAGTCTTCCGCGAAAGTATTCTAACTTCACCCTGGGAAGAGGCTTGGTGAGAATATCTATAGTCTCGTCATCTGTCGAAATATACTGTAACTCGACCGCACCTTTCTGCACCATATCACGTATGAAGTGATACCAAATCTCTATATGCTTCGATTTGTCGTAAAATACAGGGTTCACTGACATCTGCACACAGCTCTGGTTATCACAGTGAATCACGGTTGGCTCTAGAATCTGGCCAAACAAACATGCAAGAAGTTTACGAAGCCAAACTGCTTCTCGGGTTGTTGTGCTAGCAGCCATATACTCGGCCTCTTCAGTACTAAGAGCTACTGAGTTCTGCTTCTTACTGCACCAGGAAATTACTGCAGAATCCAAGCTAAAACAACATCTTGAAGTACTCTTCCTATCTGCAGTGCATCTGGCACAATCTGAGTCTGTAAATCCTTGCAATCTTAAGTCGCATTCTGAATCATATCGTAGACCATATCCCACAGTGCCACGTAAGAATTTGAGCACATGTTTTGCAACAGTCCAGTGAATTTGCCTTGGTTCACACATCAACTGACTGAGGTTATTTACAACAAAACAAATGTCTAGTCTGGTGTTCGTCAGATACATCAAGGATGCAATCAGCTGGCGATACATAGTGGGATTAATCAAATTTGAATTTGAAGAAGAATCCCTCAACTTCTTCAAATTTGCATCCATCAGAGTAGCTATGGACTTGCAGTCCAACATTCTAAATCTCTGCAGTATATCTATGGTGTATTTTCCTTGACCTAGGAAAATCTCCTTCTGCCTCTGCCATACTTCTAATCCCAAGAAGTAATGCATCAATCCAAGATCCTTCATTTCGAACTCAGAGGCAAGTTTCTTCTTACACCACATGATAAGTTTCTCATTTCCAATGAGAAATACATCATCAACATAAAGTACCAAAATTAGTGGCTCATCATCCACAACCTTGTGGTAAAGGTTGGCGTCTGCAGCACTCTTGGTGAATCCTAGACTCACCAAGAATCCGTCTATTCGTCCATACCAAGCAAGAGGTGCTTGCTTGAGTCCATACAAAGCCTTTTTCAGCTTGCATATATGAGACTCCTTTCCATGGATGACAAACCCTTCTGGCTGTTCAATATACACCTCTTCCTCAATAATACCATTGAGAAATATTGTTTTGACATCCATCTAGTGCAACTTCCATCCCATAGCCGAAGCAATAGCAATAATCGATCTGATGGAAGTATATCGAGCCACCAGAGCAAATGTCTCATCATAATCGACTCCCTCTTTCTGAGAGAACCCTCTGGCAACAAATCTAGCCTTGTATTTTTCAATGCTTCCATCTGCTCCATGTTTGATTTTCTATAACCATTTGGAAGTCACAACTAACTTCTCTTCAGATCTAGGCACAATCTCCCAAACATCATTCTTCACGATGGATTGGTATTCTTCCAACATGGCATCCTCCCATACTTGGTGTCTAGATGCTTCTTCATAAGTGGTGGGTTCTGAGTCAATGATGTGACTCATTAATGCTACATAACTGGAGAGCCTCTAAGGTCTTTTACTTTCTCGGAAAGAACCATGTGGGGCTTCATGCCCCTTAACATCTTGTAAAGTCTGTTGTGCCCATCTGGGTCTTTTCCGGTTTACTGCAATATCTTCGGGAACATCATCTGTCACAACTGCATCAATGGGATCGATGGGCTCATCTTTATTTGCTAACTCATTCTAAACTGGAGGGGGAGATGATCTTGTGTCCATCTCCTCGTCATCAATCTCCATGTCTGATCCTTTTCCTTTACTAACAGCCATCTCTTCTTCAAAGTTCACATCCCTACTAACTTCAATATGTCTAGATCATGGGATATAAGTTCTGTATGCCTTTGAAGATTCATTGTATCCCACGAAAGTTCCCTTCTTTCCTAAAGGTTCTAACTTCGTCCTTTTCTCCACTTAGCGATGAGGTTTTGGAAAATTTTACTCCTTGTAATATTTTCGAAACTAGGCCTTCTGAGGATGATTATTGTGAACATGAGGATGGACATAACCAGGGGCATCATGCATTTGATGGGGACTCCCCCATATTTGACAAAGATATTGATGATAATTATTGGTTATTTATGGAGAATCCCATTTCTGATATATCTAGAGAGGGGAGTGTTAATTCAAAATTTATTGAAGGCTTTCTAGAAAATCCCATCTATCACATGCCCACAGAAGAGAGCATTCATTCAGAGACTTTGGCAAGGATTGGTATGGCAGAGAAGTATGAAGAATTTTCACATGATCAGTTAGATCCATATATGGGTATCAATAGTGAAGATCTGGAGAAGCAGTGTAGTGAACAGGCAGATGTGATGCAATCAGTGGAATATCAGTCTCAACCATCTTCTTCGTATGTAGTATTTCCTTATGATTTGGAGCAGCTTGGGGCTTATACAACGAGTTATCGTTCGATAAGCCTTAATGATCAGTATGATGGCATAGTTAGTCTGCCTCATCATGTCGATTTGTATATCAGTACTATCCAGTCATGGATAGATGCAGCCTACACAAGCACATACCAGTTTGGGAAGAAGTTTGACGACATTATTCATGCCTATGATTTTCCATCCAGCCCACCCACTCTCGATCTTCACGCAGGTTTGCACTTTTCAAATAAAGTGTCCTTGCTTTGGCTAGTAACCAAAGACAAGGCAATTTTTTTTATGTTAATAAGATGCTTAGGTGGTTACATTGGATTTCATATTACACCTAACATTTTTTATATCATGTTTAGAGTAGGAAAATAAGCTCCTTAAAGCGGGCATTTACTTTCTGCATTTCCGTTATGTACTTAAGTATAATAAAACTTTTTCTTTAATTAATTAGCGACATTTGTTTTGTTTGAATAAATGCAACTTATAATCCATTTGGTTTTTATATAAAACTTGTGCTACTAAGGTTTTCTTGTCAAGTTGAGATGTTTTTAGAGGTTAAATGAACCAACGATTCTGGTGTGAGCAGAGAAATCTTAGAGCCCGAGGTCAAGCAGGGTTCAGACCAGCACACCAGACTATCGACCACAATTTTACTCTCCAGGTTGTGATTGAGCAGGCACGCCACCGTTCCTCGAAAGTCTACTGTTGCTTCGTAAACTTTCGGAAATCCTTCGACTCAGTTCCGAGAGAAGATTTATTGCAACGACTAAGAGACATCGGCATCTCAGCGACCCTGCTGATAGCTATTATGCGCCTCTATGAGTCCGTCCATAGCCGCCTTCGCACAGCTCGAGGATTATCTGAGTTCATCCGTAGCACCATTGGGAACAAGGTTGCCCTCTTTCGCCCACCCTGTTCGAAATCTACATTCATGAGTTGGAGGCCTTCGTCCATGAGCATATCCAGGAAGCAGATGGGTGCCTCCTCCACCATGTCCTGATCTCTATACTACTTTTCGTTGATGATGCAGTACTCTTATCTTCCTCCCCGAAAGGTCTGCAAAGACAGCATGATGCCTTAGCCCTGTTTTGCGACCTCCGGAAGCTGATAGTGAACTTGAGCAAAACAAAGGTTATGATCTTCAATGGGGTAAAGAAAACCTCGGACTTCTGCTTCCTATTCAAGGGGGAGGAAATCGAGATCACCAGTACTTATACTTACTTGGGAGTGCAATTTTTTGGTCCCTTCTTCAGCCTACGACCAGCTCTCCAGCCTCGAATCAATAAGGGGTACAGGTCCCTAGCCCTTCTTGAGAGATAGTGTTTCCGCCACCACTTCCAAGATATCTCATCCAAGATGAACTTGCTAGATACCTTGATTCATCCCACTGTTTTATATGGATCAAAAATTTGGGGACCATCTCTACTTGAATTAGATTGGGCCTCAGCTGAGAGAATCCAGATCCTTCTCCTTCGGCGTATCATCAAATGTAAGCAGGCAGTTCCATAAGACATCATCCTCGCTGAGTTTGGGGCCCAGCCCTTCCTTCTTGAGACGGTCTTCAAATTGGTTTCCTTCTTGCATCGGATCTAGGGGTTAGCCAACTCGTCAAAAGGTCGAGACAAGTACCCTTATCTAGCCTATTGCTCTGTTGCGACCATTTCCCGCACTACCCATTCAGGCAGAGCCAAATGTTGGCTCACAGGAGTTTTGAGTCTTCTTACATCAGTGGGGATCCAGTTAGATCGTCTCCCCCCATTTCGGTACTCTCTGGATGCCCTCGGTCACCTTCTACCTACCCGACAAGAGTTAAACAAGATCATCAGACAAGATGTTTACAAGCAGTACGTCAAGGTTACTTAGGTCAATCCTCCGGGAGGACTGTGCCCAAAGATGGCCTTTTATGCTAAACACTTTTTGGAGATCAGAGACGGGCTCATTGTCTGGCCCCAGTACACATTTCGCCATTAGATGCATGCCCTTCGGATCCCTCTCGGACAGCTCAGAGTAGGATCCCATAGAATCTGGGTAGAGACATACCACCAAATTGATAGATCAGATAGAATCTGCCAGCTTTGTCATTTACAAGAAGTGGAAACCAAGTCACACTTCATCTTCATATGTCCTATATACTACGAGATCAGAGGACGCTTCCATTGCTTGTTTAGAGGGGCTCAAACTCTAGCCTCCTTCTTCAGATATACCGACCAGAGATGTTTAGCACTTTATATTCAGGATGCTCTTAGGGTCCGAGCGCAGGTTCTCCAGTCCCCCACCAGACCAGATACCACACAGAGGATCACGACATTCTTCAGCGTACTACCATCATCCAAGGGCACCAAAAGATCTAGCGACCTAGAAACCGATCCAGTTCCCAGATGAGTAAAGATTGATGGTTCTCGACCCACGAGATCTTAGCAGAAGTTTTGTACCAGACATTCCTCCGAGAGGCGCACAAGACCATCCAAACCTCATCGACATCACTCCAGAGGACGCCCCGCGTCCACCAACTCCTTTTCGAGCTAGCAGACACTATTGCACTTCCCCCAGTTTTCCTCTTTCTGCCTCCGATGTTAGGAGTACTAGACCTTCCTCGGTTGTTTTGGATCCCGGATCTTGTGCAGGGTTACGGTGTTGAGACTGGGGCAAGAACTCTCCCATGTTTCATCCCAGCTCGCTTTGTACACTTTTACTTCTTTTCTATCTTACTCCGTATTGTATTTCCTTTTATGGGAGATCGTTTGGTCCTCCCACATGCACGAACATCATTGTAACCGACAGTCCCGTTGACCTACTTTATGGTCATTAGTGGACATAAATAAAATCATCTTATCTTATCTTGCCCTATGACCATATCAAGCACACGTCCCGCAGTTGGAGCCAGATGTTACCACCTAGGTTGTACTTGGTGGATTTTCCAAGTGAGCCGGCAAGGTTTGAAAAAGCACACTTGTTCATGATCAGAGTTCAGAAGTCTGCCAGGCTTTTTCTGGGTGTCTGTTCGAATTTTTTTTGTAACACATATTCATACTTCCTTAGGGAAATTGTAAAAATGTTATAGCATGATAATTTTTTATAAAAGGCTCGGCTTCCTAGACTTAAGCATCAAGCTGACCAGCCCATAGTGTTTTTTCCCTTGGTTATTATTGGTTGTTGAATAAACAACTAATAATTTCTGAGTTTTTCACTCACACCTCCAAAGCTGGGGTAGTTGTCTTGGTGGTTAGGCCTTAGGAGGTTATTAGAGCCTTCATATTAGGTTTTTTCAACATGCTAAGCATTCGAATTGAGTCATATGGACATGTACTAGGTCCCCCTACAGTTTCGTCTGATTCCGAGAAACTAAATTTTTTTCATTTTTTAATGGTTTAATTAAAAAACTTCAAAATGAAATAAAAGTCAGATATGGAGTCCGTTTTTGACATGGGGACACTTGTTTTCACACTCAGAGCGCCCTCTTTACCCTAGGAACCACTTTTCATATTAGTCGGGCGACCAAAACACCCCGTGGAACATTATTCAGCTAAAGATGCATCAAAATGGCATTTTAATGCTAAATTACATCAATTTGGCACCATGGTCAAAGTTTGAAAAAGTTAAAAAATTAAATATTTGAGTAGTGGGGAGACATGGCATGGGTCCCCCTAAGCTTATGATCCTCTTCAAACTTGAGTTTGTATTAAAACATAGTATTAAACTTTAGTTCAAATGAATGGAAAAGCGTGAGGAAGGGGTGACATCACCTCCACGTTAGTGATGTTGGAGGCTAGCGAACGGAAAGGGGGTGGACCCTCAAAGTTTGAAAAGGTTAAAAAATTAAATATTTGAGTGGTGGGGTGACATGGCATGGGTCCCCCTAAGCTTATGATCCTCTTCAAACTTGAGTTTGTATTAAAACATAGTATTAAACTTTGGTTCAAATGAATGGAATAGCATGAGGAAGGGGGGGAAGTGGGGTGTGGGAGCCTTTATCCCACTTGCTCTTTATTAACTTACTTACAATGTCCTTTTTCTTTTGAGGAATACCTTTTGTCCTTTGAAGTTAGGATCAACAAAGTTTTCCATTTTTTTAGGAGAATGGGTAAAGAAGAAATGGGAGAGTTGGAAGGAGCCCTTTTTTATGGTTCAAGTCTTTCCATGCAACTCCAAAACTCTTCTTTCTTGAAAGATGAGTACAAAAACCAGCCAACAAAAAACTCAAGAAAAAGTTTGCATGTTAGCCAAAAATGCATAAAAGTTTAAGATCTAGTACTTGCAAATGATAAGAAAAAGTTTGCATGTTAGCCAAAAATGCATAAAAGTTTACGATCTAGTACTTGCAAATGATAAGAATAATATGCTACTTCAAGTACTATAACTAAACAAGGCTAGATCTAAGCTTTTGATAAACAAACTTTGAAAACTTCTTAGATTTATATAACAAGAGATAGAATGATAAGCTTGAAAATTTAGATCTACTTGTTATGAAGCACAAAGAAAATAGGAAAAAGGTAACTGGAAAGAAATATTTTTTTTGAAGTTTGAGGATGAAGAAAGAGGGTTTCAAGCCCAAGCTTGAACAAATTTGAGCATGGAGAGAACCTGTGAGACAAGAAACATTAGAAAAATATGGTGAAGAAAGATAAGGTGCAACTGAGCTCCAATCTTTACTTCACACTTGGTGATCTGCAAAGCTACAAAAACCCTTCAAGCAAGTGATTAAATCTAGTATGCATAAATCAAATAAGAACAAAAGAGCATAAGTATAATTGAATACAACATGCAACTCTTAGATCTTATATAACTACACATAAGCAAGCAAGTTGAAACTTCAAATGCCTACTCTATGGATTATAACATAATCTTCTCAGCTAGAAAACACAGCATGCATAAACAATAAAGTAGCTACACAAATATCACCTCGGTTATAAGCCAAATATTCACCATGGAAGTTCTTGCACCATAAAATTGTCCTCCAAAGACTCAATTTTATCCATATGAAAGATAGGAAATTACAATCATACGGGCAGAGGTCCTCTGCAAAATCATCCACCCTAAAATGGGAGAAGAGACCTCTTATTTATAACAAAACCCAGCCCCAGGGGGGGCACCAACCAACTGAAGATCAACCTAGAGTTATCTGAGTTAAACTGAGCTGAAGAGAAGTCACACTAAGTTAACTGAGGTGGGGACTAAAGAGGTGATTGACACCTTTCACCCACCAATCACCTAACTCACCGTTAGCTTCCAACACACCTCACCAACTCACCACTCCGAAATTTGGCAAGTTCCTCCTCCACATGAGTCGTACGGCATTGATGATGAAGGATTAGATTTGAAATAAAGGTTTGTAACCATAGTTTTGAAATAACATGAGCTTTTAAGAGAGGGAAGGGATCCACCCTTACCCCACTCGCATTCACTCACGATGGAGCGTCAGTCACATAATAGTTCACGTCACCCTTCATCTTGTAACCATCACGATATGCCATGCACTTTAGTATACCATTGTTTTAAATTAATATAAAAAAATTTAAGTGGGGAGGGGTCCACCCTCACCCACTCACCAACCTTACACGCTAGCATGAGCTCCATCCTCACGTCACTTTCTTCTTCCACCAAATCGTGACCATGCTTTTTATTAAATTGTGGCTTCCTTTTTTAATCCAAAGTTTTAAGTGCCATTACACTCAAAAAGGATCGCATGACTTGTGGTGACATCATGCCATATCACTTCACCTCTTTTTTTATTAATTTTTTACTTTTTTACGTTTTTGACTTTTGTGCATTTTCTCCAAATTTGGCATTTAAATGCCATTCTGGTGCTCTGTTAGTCAAATGATGCCTTCCAGGATGTTTCAACCAGCCGAAACATAGTGAAAGTGACCCCTAGGGTAAAGATGTTGCTCCGAGCTTGAAAATGAGCCCAACCACGCCAAAAATGGACTCCGGATCACACTTTTTTAACATTTTGAAATTTTCCATTTAAACCATTAAAAAATGGCTTACAAAACGGATAAAAAAAAAAAAAAAATGTTTTTTCTCGAAATCAAACGAAACTCTAGGGGGGCCTAGTACATTTTCATACGACTCAATTCAAATGCCTAGCATGTTAAAAAACACTGCCACGAAGGCTCTAATAACCTCCTAAGTCCGAAACACCAAGACGACTACCCTAGCTTTGGAGGTGTGAGTGAAAAACTCAGAAATTATTAGTCGTTTGTTCAACAACCAATAATAACCAAGGGAAAAAACACTCTGGGCTAGTCGGCTTGATATTCAATTCCGGGAAGCCGAGCCTTTTATAAAAAATTAAATGCTAGGACATTTTTTACAATTTCCCCAAGGGGATATGAACATGTGTTACAAGAAATTTTGACAGACTCCCAGAAAAAGGCTGACGGACTTCTGAACTCTGATCATGAACAGGTATACTTGTTCAATACTCTGGCGACTCACCGAAAATCCACTAAGTGCAAAATTAGTGGATAACATCTGGCTCCAATTGTGGGACGTGTGCTCGATCTAGTTTCTTAGGCAAGGAGAGCATACGAGAACATCAAAATCTTCGGTTTCTATATCCTGTAAAAACATCTCAACTTGACAAGAAAACCTCAGTAGCACAAGTTTTATGAAAAAGAGCCAATGATCCAAAAGTTGCTTTATTTAAAATAATGACAGGATACATTTATTTATTCCCAAGTACGGAAAGAAAATGCGAAAAGTAAATGCTCACTTTAAGGAGCTTATTTTCCTACTCTAAGCATAGCATAAAAAGTTAGGTGTAATCGAAAATCCAATGTAGCCACCTAAGCATTTATTAATATAAAAAAGTTTTTCCTTGTCTGTGGTTGCCAGCCAAAGTAAGGACACAATTTTCAGAAAATGAAAACCCGTGTGAAACTCTTAGATGGGAGGGATGGACGGGAGATTATAATCATGGAGAAGGTTATCGACCTGCTTCCCAAACTGGCAAGTCCTCTTGCAGGATTCTTCTATCCAAGATTTGATAGGACTGATGTAAACATCTGCATGGTGAGGAAGATCATCATATTCATCACAAGGGCGTATACGACGATAACTCTGTGTGTAGGCCTCGAACTGCTTCAAATCATAAGGAACATCTATATGTGAAGATGATGGTTGAGAAAAAACTTCAAAAAATTGCACCCAATCTGATTCTACACTGCACTGCTTCTCCAAGTCCTCATTATAGATACTCAAATACAGCTCTGACCAATCATATGAAAACTCTGAGTACAACTTTTGTTTTCTTCTAGATTTTTTGTTTGATGAATGCTTAGAGTAGATCTTTAAATTTCATCTGGCGACTCCACTGACTTTTTTTAGTTTTTATTGTTTACAAAGAAAAGTGAAAAAAAAAAGTGTGAAAGATTTATAAATGCATTTTTTTTTCACTTGGCGACTCCATTGAAGGGATAAAACCCTTGTATCTCATAAATTTGTTGAGACTTGTTGTGTGTAGATGAGCTCATGCGACACGGTAAATTTTAAAGCCTACTATTTGACAACTTTCCTGATTCAGTACCAGATGTTCTCCATTGTTACTTCATATCTTAATAGTTGAATCCTACTATGGGTAAAGAAGGGCTTCGTACTCTCCTACTCGATGGATGCCCCTCAATTGATTTCTCAAATATCAGTGGATTTCCTAATGATTGTTATAACCATCCTTAGCTATATAGGGTTGCCCTAGAGTTTTTTGGAAATAATGGTGAATCAGTCACCCATCATATTGCTACTTTCTTCAAGCTGGTGGCTGATTTTAATGTGGTGCATGAGGATGATTGATGTTCATTTTCTCATTTTCCTTGAAAGGGGATGCAGAGAATTGGTTAGATGATCTTCCTGAAAAATCCATAGTTTCCATGGTTGATTTTTTTGAATGTTTCCTTTTGCGTTGGTATGAGGGAGAAGTCATATTAAGCAACTTGTTAAAGAATATGATTCCCTCCTCCCTAGAACACAACCTGACGCTAAAGAAGAGATTCATAAAGGCCCCTTTGAAGAAGCACATAGGATCTCTTGATTGAAGATATTATTGAAAATCCACCTCATGATGCCATTGAAGATTTGGAGTGTACTCAGGTTTCTGTCAGTGATGATGATAATACTTATACTCTAGATCTACTTCAAGAAGAAACCATCACAGAAATTTATAAAGAAAATTTTGATGAAGTCTGTATGGTATATGATGAAACTGCTCCATGTTCTCCACTTAGTGATGAGGTTTTGGAAAAATTTACTCCTTGTAATATTTTCGAAACTAGGCCTTCTGAGGATGATTATTGTGAACGTGAGGATGGACATAACCAGGAGCATGATGCATTTGATGGGGACTCCCCCATGTTTGACAAAGATATTGATTATAATTATTGGTTATTTATGGATAATCCCATTTATGATATATCTAGAGAGGGCAGTGTTGATTCAAAATATGTTGAGGGATTTCTTGAAAATCCCATCTATCACATGCCCACAGAAGAGAGCATTCATTCAGAGACTTTGGGAAGGATTGGTATTGGCAGAGAAGTATGCATAATTTTCACATAATAAGTTAGATCCATATATGGGTATCAGTAGTGAAGATCTGGAGAAGCCGTGTAGTGAAGAGTCAAATGTAATGCAATCAGTGGAATATCAGTCTCAACCATCTTCTTCATATGCAGAGTTTCCTTATGATTTGAAGCAGCTTGGGGCTTATACAATGAGTTATCATTTGATCAAACTTAATGATCAATATGATGGCGTAGTCAGTCTGCCTCATCATGTCGATTTGTATATCAGTCCTATCCAGTCATGGATAGATGCAGCCTGCATGAGCACATACCAGTTTGGGAAGAAGTTTGACGACATTATTCATGACTATGATTTCCCATCCAGCCCACCCATTCTGGATCTTCACGCAAGTTTGCACTTTCCAAATAAAGTGTCCTTGCTTTGGCTGGTAACCAAAGACAAGGCAAAAAAAAATTATGTTAATAAGATGCTTAGGTGGTTACATTGGATTTCTGATTACACCTAACCTTTTTTATATCATGTTTAGAGTAGGAAAATAAGCTCCTTAAAGCGAGCATTTACTTTCTACATTTCCGTTATGTACTTAAGTATAATAAAACGTTTTCTTTAATTAGTTAGCCACATTTGTTTTGTTTGAATAAATGCAACTTATGATCCATTTGGTTTTTATATAAAACTTGTGCTACTAAGGTTTTCTTGTCAAGTTGAGATGTTTTTACAGGTTACATGAACCAGAGATTCTAGTATTCTCGTATCCTCTCCTTGCCATATGACCAAATCGAGCACACGTCCCGCAGTTGGAGCCAAATGTTACCACCTAGGTTGTACTTGGTGGATTTTCCAAGTGAGCCGACAAGGTTTGAACAAGCACACTTGTTCATGATTAGAGATCCGAAGTCTGCCAGGCTTTTTCTGGGTGTCTGTTCGAATTCTTTTTGTAACACATGTTCGTATATACCCCTTGGGGAAATTGTAAAAATGTTATAGCATGATAATTTTTTATAAAAGGCTCGGCTTTCTAGACTTAAGAATCAAGCCGACTAGCCCAGAATGTTTTTTCCCTTGGTTATTATTGGTTGTTGAACAAACGACTAATAATTTCTGAGTTTTTCACTCACACCTAAAAAGTTGGGGTAGTCGTCTTGGTGGTTAGGCCTTAGGAGGTTATTAGAGCCTTAGTGTCAGTTTTTTTCAACATGCTAGGAATTTGAATTGAGTCGTATGGACATGTACTAGGTCCCCCTAGAGTTTCGTCTGATTCCGAGAAAATAAATGTTTTCCGTTTTTTAAGCCATTTTTTAATGGTTTAATTAAAAAACTTCAAAATGTAATAAAAATCAGACACGGGGTCTGCTTTTGGTGTGGAGACACTCATTTTCATATCAATCAGGCGACCAGAACACCCCGTGGAGCATTATTCAGCTAAAGATGCATTAGAATGGCATTTTAATGCTAAATTACATTAATTTGGCACCATGGTCAAAGTTTGAAAAATTAAAAAAATTAAATATTTGAGTGGTGGGGTGACATGGCATGGGCCCCCCTAAGCTTACGATCCTCTTCAAACTTGAGTTTTTATTAAAACATAGTATTAAGCTTTGGTTCAAATGAATGGAATAGGCATGAGGAAGGGGTGATTTCACCTCCACGCTAGTGATGTTGGAGGCTATCGAATGGAAAGGGGGTGGACCCCTCCTCCCCTTTAAGCTTCATTTTTTTTGGTTGTTTAATTACTTTGGGTAGCGCTTGTATGAAAGAAGGTGACATCACCCTTACTTCACCAACTTTCATGAGCTCACGCGTGGGGAAGATTGATGCCAAGCTTGGTTGGTGGGGTGCTTGGTGTCTTGGCGGTTAATGGTGAGTTAGGTAGGAGAGGTGTCATTCACCTATAAATCCATCTCACTTCAACTTAGTCCAAGCTCAGTTTAACTCAGACATACTCCGGGTTTATCTTCAGCGTTGGTAGCACCCCCCATTGGTCATTTTTTGCTATTTAAGCAAGGCTCCTTTACTCATTTTGTCATGGTCAGAGGACCAAAGGAATGCTCAAAGTGTTGTATTGTAATTATAATACTCTTTGGAATAATAGAAAGACTTTGGAGGTCTCAGGTGGTGTATGGCTCAAGCGCGTGGATAAACATTGCAAAATTCATGAAGTAATCTGTATCATTCATTTTCGTTCTATTTTTATGGTTTCTTGTGGGCCTATAAGGAGAAGTAATCTCAGTAGGGTAAGATATTTCTTGCTTGATTATTTCTTATTGATTAGTTGCATTAGATCTCTTAAACGTATATGTTATTTTTGTTTAAATGCATGTTTTCCGGGTTTCTTTTGTAGTTAACACCCTTGCGTTTAACCATGTCTTTGTGCAAGATTGATGAATTGATACAGGTATCTAGGCTCGAACGTTTGGTTGATCTTGTTTGACTCCTCAAGTTTTTGAGCACTTCCAAGGAGCATAGTCCCTTTGCTTTTCAGCAACAAACTCCACGGCTCAAAGGATTCCCAAGCTTGGAGCTATCTCCTCTTTTCTCTTTCCTTCACTTCTAAATTAAATCTTTCTCAGTTACGGTTACTCACATGCTTATGTAGATTAGTACTATTTTTTTCTGAAAATAATATCTGAAGGCTGATCTATTTAAACATGTATCTAGATCTAAAAGCATAAAGTAACGTTTTCAAAGTGGATCTAGTTTTTATGAAGTACTTGTGCATATTTCCAATCTTTCAGTACTTGATATTTTTATGTTCTTAACGCTTTATTTGGCACATTTGGTGCATTACAGGTGGCTGGTTTTTCACTTTTATTGCCAGGACAAGCAGAAGTGGTACCGGAAAATCAAAGATCGAAGTTGTTCAAAGACCTCCCAGAGCACCACTTTTGATCTTGTCTTACTCATAAAATCTGTAAGCCTTTGGATCCAGATCTGTAAGGACCATTGGCATCCACCTCAAGCATTGCAAATACCGTAATAAAATTTTTGAGTAGGCTCCTTCAGAGCCCACTCCCCATCCCCCCTGGGAGGTTTTGCGTCGATGCACTTTTTTCATGTTTTTGCTTTTGTTAGTGTAGTTTTCTTTAAAGATTAGTATACTTTGTTTTTTTCACAGTTTCATATTCATTGCAAAGTAATACTATTACTTACCCCACGATTTCCCGAGTGACCCGAAAGGGGAAAGAGATTCCCGGTAGTTTAATTAGATAACCTTTTTGCTTTGTTCTTTCTTGCACTTTAACTCTAATTTCACTACAAAATGCTTTAATAAAATCCACCCCTCCTTGCTTTCTCGATTGCGGTTCGCTTGAACCGAAAGAAATTCTTAGAGGTCACTCTTCTTTTAAATAACTAAACGATTATTAAAATCCTTTAGACTCTGTTGTGTATGCTCTGCACCGCTACGGTTCGTCTGAACATTTGACTGCATCAAAAGCAACGTGGGTGACTAGATTAATTAAGTTTTCACGCCTCAATTAACCTCCCAGGCGAAAATCCGACGCCTTGAATTAATTTGTTGCAGTGGCAAAATCCACAAAGGAAGAGGGAACAACTGAGTAGCAACCTCGAGACACCGTTAGGCTACACCTTTGTTGGTGTAGTGTTGAACACGTCTCAGAGACTCAAACCAACCCACATATTCCTTGCAGGGAGCCACCTCAGATAACGTTTTTGGACACACTCCTCATACCTTCGGGTATATTTGGAGTTCCCTCTTCCCCTTAAGTTAATCAACTCATCCCCACACTAATCTAAAATTTGACCAAGAGCACTTGCAACATTTTTCTTACAGCAATACAACATCACTTTTATCAGTGGACTCCATTTTGGCACTGGCTCTTTACTTGATATAATCATTTGTTTCCACATGCTTTATATATCATATATTGATCTTTATGTTGTTTTGTTTTAATTCTGTTGCAATATCTTATGTTAGTTTTTTTCATCAAAATCCTAAATAACTCATTCATCACCATCTCACTAGGCCTTAACCATGTAGAATTTTCACAAGTTTCAACCTCCGATTATAAGTTAAAATATTTGTCTCAGTTTACTTAATTCTTAGAAATTTAAAATAAACATTAATATCAGACTTAATAACACTGTTGTAACTTCATTTTTCCATGGACATAAAGTAAATAAAATGCATGCCATTCAACACACAGTACTCAAGAATTTTTGGCCAATGGCCCTGGAAAAACCCACAAAGGAAAAACCAATCAGAGAGAGTATTTTTTATTTTTCAGGAGAAGTTAATCATTTACAGCAATACACAGAAAATATCAAACCAACTTATCTCAACCCAGAAGAATATTTTCTACCTCATTTCTCGTGCCCAAAAACAAAACCAAACTCTGATTTTTTTTCTCTATTGAACTGTCTCGAAAACTGTGCCACTGTACGGCCTGTACAGCAGTTGTTGTACGACCAACATTAAAATCCTCTAAAAACATGCCTACTGGTTATTTCGATTTCAGTGCACAAAAAATCACTTCTCGATTTATGTGTCGTACTATCCTTCCTCGAAAACCGTGTTGAACCTCACTGCCTCGGTTTCTGTGTTGTTCGAAACCGTATAGTACGACCTATATGGACAGGCAGCCTTTAATGTTGCTGCCTCGAAATCTGTGCCAGCCTGCTCCTCGATATTCGTACCCTATCCTTGCTGATAATCTCCTCGAAATTCGTGCCCATTGAAAGTCTCTTCTGTTGGGTGCCTCAAAACTCATGCCTCTCCTTCAGCTCTCTCTCTGCTGCTTTCTCAGCTCTTCTTCTCTCAAGAATGAGGCAAAAATGCCTTTCCCTTGCCTTTTTGAGTGAACCCTAGGGTGAATCTAATCTAACGGTGGAGATTAGATTAGATCATTGGATGAAATTAATTGCTCATATTTTATTCTCAAAATATTAATTTCACTCGCCCACTTTTATCAAAAAGTGACTTTAACACTCTAAATTCAAATTAAATGCTTTCACTTAAGTAATTTAATGCAAGGGTCACTTTATGTCCCCTCTCTAAGTGACTAAGGCAAAATTCACCTAGGGGAACACCTCCCTAGGCACAAAACTAACACTTCCTCTTACCGAGAAAGGTGTTCTGCACCACTCCCAACTTGTCTCTGAAGAAGACAAACTTGCCCCTCCCCAAAGATTTCGTCAGTATGTCTGCTACCTGCTCATGAGTGGAAATGTACTGAAGCGTATCTGCCCCTCTCTGAACATAGTCTCGGGTGAAATGATATATGATCTCTATGTGCTTTGACTGGTCATGAAATACTGGATTCTCAGAGAGCTGGATGCAACTCTGATTGTCACAGTAGATCACCGTAGGCTTCAGCTCCTGACCAAATAAATTCACCAGCAACTTGCGAAGCCACAAAGCCTCCTAGTTGGCCTGACTGGCTGCCATATACTCGGCCTCTGCAGAACTCAATGCAACATATTTCTGCTTCCGACTGAACCACGACAGTTCTGCCGAGCCCAAACTGAAACAACATCCGTAAGTGCTCTTTTGGTCTGCCACACTGCCTGCCCAATCTGAGTCTGTATAACCAACCAATCTGATCCCCTCTGACCTGTAGTCCAGACCAAAATCCACTGTCCTTGCTAGATAACGCAACACATGTTTTGCAGCAACCCAATGCACACTCCTAGGCTCAACCATGAACTGGCTAAGAGTGTTCACTGCAAAACACAAATCTAGCCGAGTGTTGACCAGATACATCAATGACCCAATAAGATGACGGTATAAAGTAGGATCCACCAACTCTCCCTCAAAAGCATGAAGCTTGTTCCAGTTGGTGATCATAGGTGTTGACATAGGCCTACAATCCTCCATCCTAAATCTCCTCAAAATATCAATAGCATACTTTCCCTGCCCCAGGAAATAATGTCCAGGCTCCTGCCAAACCTCTAATCCCAGAAAATAATGCATTAATCCAATATCAGCATCTCATACTCTGCCGCAAGATCCTTCTTGCAAGCTGCAATGGATCTCTCTCTCCCTGTGATAAACAAGTCATCAACATATAGAAAAAGAATAAGCAGATCATCTCCAACCATGAAGAAGTAGAGATTCAGATCTGCTTCACTCTTCTGAAACCCCATACTCAACAAGTAAGAATCAATCCTGGAGTACCAAGCTCTAGGAGCTTGCTTCAGCCCATATAGGGCCTTCTTCAACCTGCAAACATGAGACTCTCTCTCATGAATCTCAAAGCCTTGAGGCTACTCAACATAGATCTCCTCGTGTATGATTCCATTGAGAAATGCGGTCTTCACATCCATCTGATGGATCTTCCAACCCATTTTCACTGCAATGGAGATCAATCCCCTGATAGAAGTATACCGAGCAACCGACGCAAAAGTCTCATCATAATCAATGCCCTCAACCTGTGAAAACCCTCACGCTACAAACTTGGCTTTGTACTTCTCCACACTCCCATCCGCTGCATGCTTTAGCTTGTAAAACCACCGAGAAGTCACCACTGACTTCCCCTCAGGTCTCGGAACTATCTCCCATACATCATTCTTCATGATGGAATGGTACTCATCCATCATGGCATCTCGCCAAACCGAATGCTGGGAGGCCTCCTCCAAAGTAGAAGGCTCAGAATCACGTGTACTACCCACCAACAACATGCCCAATCTGTCAGGCATCTTGATGCCCCTCACTGCATCTCTGGGTGTCCCAACCTTCATAGCTTCCTTCAAGGTCTCACAAAGCCACTTAGGCTTCTTCTTCCCTGAAAACTGCTCCCACACTGGCCTGTCCTCATCTGAAGAACTACCAGAGCTAGTACCCCCCAGTAACCTGTGAACCTGAAGCTGGTGTACCCTGTAATCCTGATCCTGATCCCAATCTTATGTACGATGTACATGTAATAGTAGACTGATCACCTATCCCCGAAGACCCTGCTGGCTGAACCACTGAACCTAGTGAACCTGTGCCAACAATGTGTGGTCCTGTAACCCCGGAAACCTGTGATCCTGACTACTGCGTTGATGGAACCTGTGCAACAACCTAAGGTGTAGGAACCTGCTGCTCTCCCTGCTTTGACTCTCTCGACTTCCTGAAGGCCCGCTCCTCAAACTTCACATCCCTTCTCACCACCACTTTCCTCTGAGAGGGAAGGTAAATACGGAAGGCCTTCAAAATCTCATCATAGCCCACAAAGATGCCCTTCTCTGCAGTGGGCTCCAACTTTGTCCTCTTCTTTGAAGGGACATGAGAGTAAGTCAGACTACCAAATATCCGAAAATGGCTAACTTCAAGCTTCTTGCTTGAAAAACACTCCTCAGGTGTCATGTTCCCCGCGGCATGATGGGGACTCTTGTTCTGAAGATATACAGTTGTGAGCCTCATCCCAGAGAAAGAAAGGAAGAGACTGGTCATGTAACATAGCTCGGGCTGCTCCAACAATGGACCTGCTCTTCCTCTCTGCTACTCCATTCAGCTCTGGAGTATAGGGAACTGTCAATTGTCTCTTGATACCCTCCTGTCTGCAAAATCCATCAAACTCTTTGGAGGTATACTCACCCCCGTTATCCGATCTAAGAACTTGGATCTTCCTCCCTGTTTGGTTCTCCATAAGAGCTTTGAACTCTTGGAACCTCTGCAAGACTTCCTCGGACTTCTTGCTCTTTAGAAAGTAGATCCAAGTCTTCCTGGAATGGTCATCAATGAATGTCACATAATACTCGTATCCTCTCAAGGACACAGAACACATCGGTCTGCATAAGTCTGAATGTATCAAGTCAAGGGTCCCTGCTGACCTACAATCAGTGCTTAGAAAAGCAGTCTTGGTGTACTTTCCCAAAGCACACCCCCTGCACACATCACTCTGCCCTGTGATGAACTCCGATAAACCTGTAACCATATGTCTCAACAACCCCAAGGCTGGATGATGCAAGTGAGCCATCCTCCTATGCCAAAGCTCACAAAGCTCACTGCTATTGCTATGTGCCAAGGCAGTGAGGATCTTGTTTCATCCTCACTGCTGTTGAGGATGAAACAAGATCCTATACAATTTCCCACATCTCACTCCAATGGTAACTGAAGCAGATGGTCCTGCAGTCTTGGGAAACATATGCACGTGTCCATCTAGGAAAGACACCCAATACTCTAATCCTCGATCACGGAAACTGAAACTAGATTCTTCTTCAGCCCAGGTACATACAATACATCTCACAACACCATGGGACTCATGGACTCCCTCTGAAAGGTAATGGTCCCACGCTCAACAGCTCTAACTATTGAGTCATCTCCCAACACAACCTCCACATCTGTCTCTGTCTGTGAAAGCTCAAAGAACATCTCACGAGCACCTGTCATGTGGCTCGAGGCTTCGCTATCTATATACCAAGTGTTGGAAGTAGATGCACTGTAGGAATGGTTTGTCACCAGTGAAAACTCCCTCTATCTGTCAACATCTGTACTGGTGAGAATAGATGCTCTCTCAATCTCAACATGCCCAGTGCACAGTGAAAACTCACTCGGAAATCTCGCAGCAAAGTCATCGACTTCCGCTGAAGCTATTGTCTGCTGCTGCTGCTTCTTCTTGTTAGGACACTGCCCAGCATAGTACCCCATCTTGTGACATGCAAAGCACTTTACAGTGCTCAGATCCCTCTTCTGCCCATCCTGCTACTTGGCCCCACCCTTCTTGGGACCCTTCTTATTCTTTGTCTTCCCCTTTGCTGTCAATGTCACATCCTCCTCATCCTGCCTACTAGTAGAACCAATGCACTGCAGAAGACCCTTCCGAGTCTCCTCCTGAACAAAATCATCACAAACCCTATCCCATGATGGTAAGTTCTCTCTAGCCACCAAACCCTGTACAAACACAGCCCAAGGTGTAGTCACCCCATTCAAGGTTGAACGAACTAGCTCAGGACCAGTAACCACCTCCCCAATAGCTGCAAGCTCATCTCTCACCTGATAGATCCTAGTAAGATAAGTCATACAAACCTCTCCTTTGACCATCTTGATACCTTTCAGTTTCTCTCTCAAAACCATCTTCCTATTTTCATTGGAACTCTCAAACAATCCGGTCAAAGAAGTCCACATCTCATGCGCATGATCCTTCACTGAAATGTGAGGTATAACATGGTCTTTAACAACATCTAAGATAATCCTCATGGCTTTAATATCCTTCTTATTAAAGGCTGAATATGCTACCGCATCAATAACAGCGAGAATGACAATGTGATTTGTTGTAGTGTTTCTAACTACCTTCTCCCACAACTCATTTTCTCTCAACACAAGTAAAATCCGGGCCTTCCATGAGACAAAGTTTGTTGCCCCATCCAACCTATCCTCAGTTCTCAACCCAACGGAAGTCATTTTTCTCAAAGAACAAGTTTCAGCAAAATGTACCACTGTCACAAAAGTTTTTCTGAATTCTGGAAATGACTATCAGTCTGCAAATATTTAGTTTTCTGCTCCACGCAACTCTGATACCATGTAGATTTGTCACAAGTTTCAGCCTCCGCTATAAGTTAAAATATTTGTCTCAGTTTACTTCATTCTTAGAAATTTAAAATAAACATTAATATCAGCCTTAATAACACTGCTGTAACTTCATTTTTTCAAAGACAGAAAGTAAATAAAATGCACACCATTCAACCCACAGTACTTAGGAATTTTTGGCCAATGGCCCTGGAAAAACCCACAAGGGGAAAACCAGTCAGAGAGAGAGTATTTTTTATTTTTCAGGATAAGTTAATCATTTACAACAATACACAGAAAACATCAAACCAACTTATCTCAACCCAGAAGAATATTTTTTGCCTTGATTCTCATGCCCAACAGCAAAACCAAACTCTGATTATTTTTCTCTGCTGAACTGTCTCAAAAATCGTGCCACTGTACAGCATGTACGCCAGCTGCTATACGGCCTGTATGACCAGTATTAAATGCCTCGAAAAACATGCCTGATGGTTACCTCGATTTTTGTGCACAAAAAATCACTTCTCGATTTTTGTGTCGTAATATCCTTCCTCGAAAACCGTGTTGAACCTCACTGCCTCAGTTTCTGTGTTGTACGGAATCGTACAATACGGCCTGTACGGACAAGCAGCCTTTAATGCTACGGCCTCGAAATTTGTGCCCACTGAAAGTCTCTTTTGTTAGGTGCCTCGAAAATCGTGCCTCTCCTTCAGCTCTCTCTCTATTGCTCTCTCAGCACTTCTCTCAAGAATGAGGCAAAAATGCCTTTCCCTTGCCTTTTTGAGTGAACCCTAGGGTGAATCTAATCTAACGGTGGAGATTAGATTAGATCAATGGATGAAATTAATTGCTCATATTTTATTCTCAAAATATTAATTTCACTCACCCACTTAAATTTATCAAAAAAGTGACTTTAACACTCTAAAGTCAAATTAAATGCTTTCACTTAAGTCATTTAATGCAAGGGTCACTTTATGTCCCCTCTCTAAGTGACCAAGGCAAAAGTCACCTCGGGGAACACCTCCCTAGGTACAAAACTAAAAAACAGCCTTAGCAATTTAATAGGGTTTACCCCCCTTGGCGTTAGGAGTTGCCCTAAACGGAGGAGTCAAGAACAAGATGACAGCCTTGACTCGAGACTTTCCCCCAAGGACACACCGAGTGGCTTAAAGATTTCTGCCACGTCCTCTCAGGTGTGTGAAAAGCGGCAACAGATACCACTGTAATATATCAAACTGGTGGAATTCGATGTTGTGTTGGGTTTGTTGTAGTATTTGGTATTTGTTTAAGGGTGCAGGTTTGCATGGACAATAATAATGTTACATGGCCTAAATATATAACAAGATAATCAAATCTACAATGTAATCAAGATCAGAAACAATGCATGGACATACTGTATGAATTTATTTTAATTGTCTGGAAGTACAAAGATAACATGCACTCCATGCATAAGATCTGGGTACAGAGCTAGTAACTGGTGTAGTGATAAAGGTCCCATAGGTGCATGAGATAACCACACGTCTAGATCTAACTTTTCCTCAGAAATAATGCCTCCAAAAAGACTAGCATGAATCCCAAGGAGCAAAAGTGATGCCAAAAATGATTCACCTCAGTGAATTTATTGGCTACTTTTACCCCAATTAGATCAAAACAATGTGCCCCCAGTGATGTAGTCAGGAAGAATGCGCCCTCAATGATATTGATCAAATAATGTGCCCTCTGTGATCAGCAATGCACCCTTGGTGAATGGAGAGTTGAGGCGCCCTCAATGATATGAATAGTCAAGGCACCTTCAATCATAACCAAGCAATACACCCTCAGAAATAGCCAAACAATGAACCCTCAAGATTTGTCCGAGTGATGCACCCTCCATGAATTCCTTATGTTGTTGTAGATACCTTCGAAACTCTAAAAAAAATTAATAAATCTTTCGTTGTCTTGAAGCATGGTGATAGATCTAGATGACCGATCCTCTGAATTGACTAGGATGGATAGATTTCGCCATCAAACCCAATATTGGTCAAGGTAATTCACCCTCAACACCAATGGAGCCCAGAGAGCTCTCGAATCAATTCCCAAAAGTGAATAATAACAAAAATAGATGTCGAGCAAAATCACTTTTCTCCTTTTACTATTTTTTTACCTTTGCATGTTGCATGCAATTGTAATATGGATACATGCAACTTTTAATTATGCATGTCACATGCATTTATAACCAGCATAGATCCATCTAAAAGGGGATCTACCAAGCACTGAGAGGGATCAAATCTCTCAAGGTGCAAACCCTTTTTTAGAGTGGAAATGTAGAGGAAATGTGTAATCCAATGTTTATGATTTTAGTTTGTCTAATTTATGTTGTTTTATATATATGCAATTCTAAATAATTTAAATTTAATTTAAGTCGACATGTTATTTTTAATGACATTTTATTATTTTTTATAAAGAACACTTGTCATAACATTTAATTATTTTTTATAAAGGACACGTGTCAACTCTAGGATGAGCATGGAAGGAGTTACACATCTCTCCCCTACTGGGCTGTAGAATGCACCTCTTCGATGCAATTATGCATTGCATGTCACGCATGCCACTTGATACTGCTTAAGTGGTCAACTTTATCCAGTAATGACTTAATATCATTGCTAATAGTGTGTTTTTATCCCGTGTGGCATCAATCATTAGTTAATTCCCCTATTTATCATTACCCACTCGAACCTATGGGAATTGAATAGGTTAGCGGATTGGTTTCTGATGCTTAAGCAGAAGAGGACATTACATTACCAAGCCTAAGAAAGATTCAAGAGCAATTGTTAAACCATTCAAGCTATGCTTCTTTGACTGAATGGTTTATAAATTCCGACACCAGAGCATATCCTGTTTCATGGTACATATGAAACCCACATATGAAAATGGTTGAAGTTGAAGATTTTAATATTTCTGCTGCTACCATCAGAGTTTGAATGAACACACCTTTAAATCCACACGGCATGAACTTATTCCTGAATATAGGATTCTGAAGACATATTAATGGGCTACTTGAGTGATGTATGTTGTTAAATGCTAGTTAAAAAAAAGCACCTGAGCAACCACTTAATGCACTGCTAGTAATATTTGCAAATGGTTCTTATCAAGAAACATTCTAGAGACTCCTGAGTTCTTATAACTTATCAGTATGAATATCTTTGCTCCTGATTTAAGACAAACTATATGCAATGGCAATGCATCACATATTTTGCTGGAAAGACCAATGGGAGCAACCTAACTATAAACTGCATTTGCCTAGAGGTCTGTTACAATGCAAAAAAGCAGTAACAAATTCAACATAATACCATAAAAAGACAGCAAAGTAGGTAAAACTCCACCATATCTCCATTACATTAGCATGAATCATAGTATGCATCAGAGCAGTAAACATCACATAAACTCATGGCCGCACCTTAGCAGGGTCCTTGACTCGTCATGTTAGCAACATAACTTAAGACTTACAACAACCAATACAGTTGAGAACCCAAGGACCCTTTTACATTATTGGAAGACAATTATATAGACTTTCTAAGTCACTTGGAGAACTTATAGAAGAATTTAGGAAGTTGATAGTTGGACCCTAATAACTGAACAACTTGACGTTGCACTTGCTCTACTCTTATTGTCTGGTTGTGCAATGGATCTTTAGGCAGTGTTGTTATGATGGTCCTGATGCATACCCAAATGTCTGTGTACCTTCAGATCCTACTGCTCATGTACTTAGGGTTTTCACCTAAGTCACCTGACACGGGGACACGGGACACGAAGGACACGGGGATTCGAGTGTCCGACACGGGCACGGTGACCCCCGGAATCAAGACACGTAGGATACGTTTTATATACATTTTTTTTTTTAATATATATTAAAATTTAAAAATATAGACATATAGATCCAAAAATATTTAGAAACTAGAACATTTACAAATATTCAATAGAAATTAGAATAAAAACACATTAATGATCATTGATTACTATTAGTAATTAGTAATTACACATTTGCCATTCACAAGTCACGATTCACAACACATTTGTCATTCACAAATCACAATGAGACACATAGATGCATGTCGGAACCATATTTCTCATTAAGTCATCAAAATCAAAATGTATACAATGTACATATATGTCGGAATGCCACTAGGCATTGGCAAATGCCAAAATAGACTAAAGTCTAATAGTAAATACAAAGAGGGGTGGATCAAGATGGGAGAATCCCATATGTCAGTAGTCCTCCTCCATGCCTGAATCAACATCAACATACTCATCACTGCCCTGATCCTCATCCTCCTCCCCCTCTCTGCCCATCTGATGACCTGCATCTCCAGCTGTGGAGGATGACCCCTCCATACGATCACTATCATCAAAAGTGACCGGCTCTAGCACTGGATCATTAAGATCCATGTTGGCTAATGCCAACTCCATACTGCTGTCCAAACCCATATCATCAGGAAAGACATCCCACATCTTTGTCTTTCCCTTCACCCACTCCTCCCTCTTCCTGTAAATAAGACGAAGGTTGGAGTGCACATACACCATTGACTCTACCCTGGACTGCTCAAGCCTGCTCTTCTTCACACTGTACAAGTTCCCATATGTGCTCCAATTCCTCTCACAACAAGAGGATGATGTAACTTGAGAGATGATCCTCAAGGCTAACTTCTGTAGAATAGGGAATGTTGCCCCATGAGTTGCCCACCAAGCATAGGGTTTCTTACCCCCCCTATCTCTAAGCACATCATAGCCTCCAAATCTCCCAGTGCCAGTGGAAAAATCTACAAAGCCCTCCTCCACCTCCTCAAGCATGTCGCTATCCTGAAATAGCCGTCTAAGTGCTATCTTCATCCCATGTGCAATCTTTGCATCCATGTGAGGAGGGACTCTGTGTGAGGCCCCCGATCCACCATGAGCCACTCCTGAGTGTAGAACTTGGGGTTCAAGGAGTGGGCCAAGCAATGCAAAGGTGTGCAATTCTTATCCCACCTGGAGATAAGAATATCCCAAATAATGGTCCATAAGTTCTCTGTCGATGTCCCATACTCGGGACACTCATTCTCCATGACAATGGACCTCATGGACTCAATCATGGAATCCCACCCCTCATAAACCTCTGCTAAGATGAGCTGGTCCGTGTCTGCAAACCGCAACAAAGAAATGATGGGCTCCATGATCTTAATGCTAAGATCTACCGTGTCCCACCAACCATCATCTAACACCCTGTCCTTCACCTTTTGTGAAGCAACCTGATCTGTCCTTCTCGAAAAAGACCAAAACTCTGAAATCACCATGGACCCAAGAGCGGTTTTGACCTCCCTCAACCTCTTCAGCATGATGAATGAGGAAGCAAACCGAGTATCTGCAATCTTCAGCAATGAAAGCTGTGTGTACTGTTTGTAGATGGTGAGGGCATTCGTGTGGTTTTGTACAAAGTTACGGATATGGTGTGCATCCTCAATAAGGGTGCCAATCCATGTCACATCTGAAGCAATGGCTTTCAGTGCTAAATTCAAGGAATGGAC
>LPNX010693331.1:982054-1010712 GCA_001517045.1 Pseudotsuga menziesii
CTGTCAATTTCCATTCAAGATCCTTCTCATTGTCTTCATGTTCTCACAAGCTGGAAAAGAAAAACCTTTGTTCTGACATGCACTTCACCAACATCACTGACATGCATTTGCATGTACAAGCATGCATCAACATGCACTTTTCCCACAATTGCTATGTTCCCACAACTGGCAAGGATCATGCTCTGATACCACTGTAATATCTCAAATACTGATATTTTCTAATTCTATGCAAAGTTACTGAAATAGTCGGGCATGCAAACTGCCATGCAAAATTTTCCTATTTTATAGCTGGAATTAGGGTTAGGGTTTATAGGATAGAATGTAACACTTACCACTGACAAGCTGGCTAAAATGCTCCTGAGAGAATATGCATGCATCAAGAGCCGATCTGGAGATGAACTGGTACTTTCTGCCTTCGGTGATACCCCAACAGCACGTACCCAAGATCATCTAAGGGTGACGTTTTCAGTGAAGGAGGTACCCGTTGAAGCTGAGAATTTGCAGGAGTGGTAGTCTTCCAGTGCCGGAGAGGATGCCTGACACATGCGGAAGTTCTGAGCTTTCTAGGTAGGCTAGTGAATTGATATGGATGTTTATCTGTTCACGCCCCTCCTGATCCCGAAACTGCTGATAACTGCTCCGGATGACTAAGCCTGGATCTGATAATCACTAGGTACGGTAGTATGATACCGATGATGAGATCGGTGCCTGGGTGCTAAAGGTAAACTAAGATCTGAGGACCCAGCGAATGATTTGGGGTTTTCCAACTAAAAACCCCTTACGGCTGCATACGTGCCCCTGCAAACAATCTCTGATGGATACTGGATAACTGCAAAGGAATGAATAAATTGAAGAGCGGATGGTGAACCTGGATGGTTTACCCTAGATAAGACTAGGGCAGATATCTCACTGCCGAAGCCCCGTTAGCCGAAGACGTCGTCTTCAACCCCAACTGTTGTGGCCGCATGCTGTGCTGCTACTCAAGAGCTCCAAAATCATATAATAATCAAAAGTATATATCCTTTAGTCCCATAACGCTTCTTAAATAGATCTTCATATGCTTTTAGGGTTTGCATGTCACTTTTAGGGTTTATGCTTCACTTTCGCATGCATGCAATTCTAATTTGATGTTGACTTTAACACTGACTAAACAAGGCCTGCATGCTCCGCAAGCTTTAGGATATGAACTCTGATGGCCTTCTTTCTACATTGATGACTTAATAATATTGAATTGATGTACATTTCTGCTCCTAGTGCTACTACTCCTCGGTTATTCCCTTTTTATAAAAAACGGAACATTACAGTCCTCCCTCGCCAAAGATTGCTTGTCCTCAAGCAATGCCAACGCAACTCCACAATCAATCAAACTAAACCAACTGAAGCCGGGGATGATCCCAGGGACCCAAATATCCTAGGAGATTTGTAGCACCCTCTGCTCAAAGCACTCCACTGCACGGTACCATCGCAAGATATCCGATAGAAGCCTCCTATAAGTAGAGTAACTAACCAGGTTGTAAACGAGGTACCATCACAATAGACCTCCTAAAAGCATCCTCTAGCAATCACCAAACTACCAGTCACCGTAATCCCAGGGTCCCAAATCAATCTGAGAATTGCATAGGTCAAAATGCATCCACTGCTACCTTGCGTAGTATCGACACAAGGAGCATCCTGAAGACTCCCAAGTAACCCCATCAATAAACATTGTATCCATCCCTCGTAAGGTCTCCCACCTGGATCCCAATGCAAACTTGTGCATCTTTCATCCCAAATATCCCAAGGCTCTTGTGGGACTATACCTTTGGCTAGGAATGTCTTCCTAAGAATCGCCCACTCAATAGGACACCAACTCTTAATCTCTCTCCAATCCAATCCCCAAAAAGGACCTTGTCCATAAGCACCATCAAATACTAGAGTTTCCCCGTAGTCCCCAAAATCGGGGGACGAAGTCCCCAAAATGAGCAAAGTGTCATGTTTTTGGGCCAGAAGTACCTGATACTTGGGGACTTCGGCAAGGACTTCAGGGTACGTCGATGAAGTACCTGACCCGGTTTCTGAGACTTAAAGATGGCTTCCGGGACGAGGACGCGAACCCAACCCCTAGGGATGGGTACCCCTGCAACACAGGTTTTTTTTTAAATTATAAAATATTTTAATAAAAAATAAATATTAATATAATAATACTATTATATATAATATTTAGTTTTATAAAAAATTTGACAACATGCGGACGGAATGGTGGGATCGTGGTCCGTGGGCAGAGTGGATGGCGGTTGCGAGTTGCGACAGGGAGCAGGGACCCGCAATGGAATGGAGGGGAGCAGCGGGGAAGGAGTGGCGGTAGAGGAGGACGCGGGCATAGCGGACGAGAGGGAGTTGTGGTAATGGGCGCAAAGATGAAGGCACAAGCGGGTTGGAGAAGGATGGGGAAGGGTGTGTTGGCAGATGCGGCGGGGAGCCACGGGATGCAGGACGTGGCGGAAGTGTAAGGGACTAGACGCGGAGGGGAAGATGGTAGCTGCAGGGGAAGGAAACATGACGAAGTGGGTGGTGGTGGCATAGGAGTGACAAAAGGGAGGGTGGATGGTAAGTGGATGAGGGTAGACACAAGACGCGCGGGCAGCAGGAGGGTGGGGTGTGAAAAGAGCACGTGAGCAGGAAAATGGGACGCAAGGGAAGAGAGTGACGAGGTAGACGAACATCAAAAGAAAGGATCCTATCGACGGCAGGAGCAGCAGGTGACGGCCGAGGTTTTAGCATATATACATTTGTTTTCCATGACTGTTCGTAAAGTCACCATGTTACATAGCAGTTTTTGGTTAATTATATATAAAGGTAATTTATATTTTTATATTTTTTACTTGTTTTATATATTATTTATTGTATACAACACTCAAGCGGTTTGAAATGGTTGGTACAGTACCAAACTGGTTGGTATATTATTTTTAATATTAGAATTTATTGTTGGTATATTAATTTTAATATTACAATATATTGTTTCAGGATGTTTGAGAGTGGTTCCAACCTCATCGGACTTCATATGCAAAAGTAGAATTTTTAATCCCATTAAGAATTCAACAAACTTAAAAGTTTTAAGGGTTTCAGATTGCAACGTTTCCACTGGATTCTATAATGTATGAGGGTAGGGGATTGGCATTTAATCAAGCCCATCAAGCTCTCTATGTATCTTGATGTCGGTGGTGTTGATTGTTTAACTCCTTTGTCATGACCTTAGGAAAAATGTACCCTTCACTCAAGCAAATCTACTTATTGGGCATTGTTACTGACTAGGTTGCATCTAGTTGGACTTTCGGTGAGCCGCCAAAGATGAACAAACACTTATTCAATTTCAGAGTTCAGAGCCCCCTTGTTAATTATATGTTGTTGAATAAACGACTTATAATTTTCAAATTTTTTACCGCTCCTCCAAAGTTGGAATGGTCATCTTGGTGGTTAGGCCTTGGGAGGTTATTAAAGTTCGTGTGACAATGTATATGAACATGCTAGACATCAATATTGAGTCATATGGACATGTGCTAGGTCCCCCTAGGTTTTATTTCATATTTTGAGAAAAATATTTTTTCCCGTGAACTTAGGCTTTTTTATAAGTTTAATTGGAAAAATTATTAGTGTAATAAAAGTGTGGTTAAAAGTCGGATTTTGCCATGGGGATGCTCATTTTCTAACTCAAACCACCCTTTGTACCCTTACACCCACTTTTCCTAAGTTTTAAGTGATAAATTTATCACTTAAGTAAAAAATATCCAAAAATAGAAAAATCAATTAAAAAAATAAAATCGGAGAGAATCCAAAAATCCTAAATCAATGGATTCTTGTTCGATTTGATTGAAACTAGTTGCAGTCGGCTTCCTTAAGTGAGGGCAAGTTCTCTCCTTGACTAAAGCGTCATCTTCAATGGTTGTATGGAGGTGGCGAGTGAAGTACCTCTTGGAGCTTGCGCCCTCTCTCTAGGTTGGTGAATTGGTGTAGTGTCAATTGATGTGTAGATAGGTGAGAATTAGGTGGAGAGATGGTGCCTCTCATAGGAGGTGGTGCCTACCAATCTCAGTTTTACCTCAGTTCAAACTCTTGTTGTCTCCCCTTCTATCTCAGTTGACGCCCCCTCTACTGCCAGTGTTGGTTGTGCCCCCTTAAGCTTGCTTTGGTTATAAATAAAGCAAGACTCTCTCCCATTCACTAGTTTGAATTTGGTGGGAAGAGCTTGCGCATTGTAATCATTGTTCATTTGATAAATAAAGAGACTTTGGAGGTCAAATTGTGTGGTTATGTGTTGAGTGGATGAATTATCACTAGGTTTTGTGGAGGTGCTTGATCCATCTTCTTTACTCAATATGTAGTCTAGCTTGCTTGAAGGATTGGAATCAATTTTGCAAGGAAAATTAAACAGTTTGTTTACTGTTCTATTTTATTTAGTATGGATGTTTAGAGATCTCATCAAATACTTCATTTGTTTATGAATGTCTTCATATGGATTTCTAAGTATATATGCTGTTGGATTTTATCATTGTGTGTAAGTTGTGTGATGTGTAATGTAATATCCCAAACTAGTATTTTTCTTTTCATGTCTGTACTGTAGATGGCTAATAGACTTATGCCTCAATAAATAGGAAAGCAAACCCCGATCTTTGTATGTATGCAGTTGCATGCAGATCTGTGCCCTAGAAAATACTGGGATGCTATAAAATAGGAGAAGTCAATGCATGTACATACCAATATATAGATCTGCTGATGGTGAAGAGGATGGTCCCTGCATGCAAGGATTCTGACGAAGGAATAGGGAGATAAACCAAATCGTCGTCCACATGGGAATGCGCCCTCCTCTCAAGCTGTAGATGCTCCGAAATAATAAATAAGCCGTTGTTGAAGGCCCAGATAAGGTGCAATAGGGTTATAGTACCCCTATGACAGTGATGGAAGCAGCATGCAGAAGAAACGGTGGCTCAATAGCCCAAAATGTGAATGTCCTCCTCAAATCAATTCGCCCATGCAGAATAACGTCTTCCAGAAGGGGGCATTGCTGATAACTTACTTGATACTCAAGCGAAACGGCCCTTCTTCCAAGGGAAGGGTAATGAAGGTGCTCTGACATGAATAGAAGTAGCATGCGAAAGTTCTAACCCCTGTAGATATGAAAACGAATTGCTTTGTCTCTAACCACGATACCACGGTATGATGGTGGAACTATCCAGCTGGATGAATAATCAATCTCCCGAAATAATTGTTGAATGTAACCTGATGATGAACTAGTGCTGAACCTGGATGATCCAGCCTGATGATGAACTAGGGCAGATAGATTTCGCTGCCGAAATACACTAGTTAGCTGAGCATGCACTCAACCCCAACTTAGCTCGTCGAGCTCTCCAATTCAACTCCACAAATCAATAATCACATAAGTGTCTTCTCCATTCACTTTATCTTTCTTTTATAAATTTCAACTGCGAAAACCCCAACTTTTGACCTAATTAGGTCACTTTAACTTCTAATTTGCAGTTGACTTGCATGCATGCGCATGGAGACTTAATCGGGTGCATGCATCATTAAATAATGNTCTTTGGCTCTGGTGGCCCTCTTCGACCCAATAGTGATATAATATTGATGCCCTAGATCTTCTGTATATGGCATTAGTCTTCGGCTGATTCCTTAACTATCAGTACCGGTCGAACCTGCAAGAATCACATAGGTTAGCGGGTTGATCCTTAATGCCTAAGCAGAAGAGGACATTACATGTAAGTTATCTTAGCTAGAGATATAGAAGATCTTGTTTGATCTATCTTGTTTTCTTACATCTTTTGCTTACAAATAAAGTCCCTCAGTGCCTCACAAGTGAAGCCTCAAAGATCATCTTGTTCTCCAAGCTTCCCATTTCTCCTTCTCAATTTTACATTATTTCATAATCTCGTCACTTTGGTGAAAAGCAACAACAGATCTAGAGTTAATGCTTATTTTCATCAGTAAATCCTAACTGCTTTTTCATTACAGATCTAGCTAGGATTTCAAAGAGTTATCATTTCCTAGTATAGATCTAGATTACTAAGCTTTCTTGCTTCAAGTCATTTACATCGTAAAAGCAAAAATCTTCATTAGTAAGTTAGCAATTGATTTTTAATTGTGTATCCAGCAACTAAGTGCTTTGGATTTGTTTGATATCCTTAAGAAGCAAACAAAGACCTTGAGCACGCAACTTTTTTAGCTTACTTTCTCAGTTGATTTCACCTAGTTTTGCGTCATTTTTACTTAGAATGTTTTCGGCAAATTTTGGTAGGTTTTCCCAAAGTACTCTTAAAGTGTTTTGGGGCATATTCCACTAATGATTGCTGGCTGTTTTTTGCAGGTTTATTTTGAAAGAGGAAATTGTGGCGAGTAAAAAGCAGTTTGACGGAGCTTCCTCTCACATAAATATTCATTTTTTCTGATAAATTGTAAGCCTTTGGATCCAAGATATAAGGACCAAAGCGCATTTCTTCTATGTTGTAAAGAGTTAATAAAGATTTGAGTAGGCCTCCTTAAATCTCAGTCTCCATTCCCCCTGGGGAGATTCGCGTCAGTGCCATCTTTTCATGGTTTTGTTTTTGCTAGTGTAGTTTTGTTTTATTACTTTGCAATTTTAAATTATCGTTTCATTCATTATAAAGTAATACGAGTACTAACCCCACGACTTCCTGAGTTACCCGAAAGGGAAAAGAGATGCGTGGTAGGATTAATTAAATAACATATGTTTGATTTGTACTACCTTTACTTTTTTCGGTAATTTACATCCCCTTGCTTTCACAATTAGGGTTTACAACCTGAAATAGAGTCTTGGGGAAAAGCAAACATTGTTCAAAAAAATCTTTAAAATTAACAAGGCCTTCGTTGTGTATGCTCTGCACCCCCACGACTTCCTGAGTTACCCGAAAGGGAAAAGAGATGCGTGGTAGGATTAATTAAATAACATTTGTTTGATTTGTACTACCTTTACTTTTTTCGGTAATTTACATCCCCTTGCTTTCACGATTAGGGTTTACAACCTGAAATAGAGTCTTGGGGAAAAGCAAACATTGTTCAAAAAAATCTTTAAAATTAACAAGGCCTTCGTTGTGTATGCTCTGCACCGTTGTGGTTCGACCGACTAGTTGGATGCATCAAAAGCAACGTAGGTGGCTAGTTTAAATTAGTCTCATTTTTAAATTAACCTCCCAAGGAGAAAATCCAATGCCTTGAATTAATCCGTTGCGGGGAATGTTCAGAGAGGAAGCGCGAAGCACTAGATACTGACCTCGAGATACCGTTAGGATACACCCTTGTTAGTGTAGTGTTGGACACATCCCAGAAACTCTAATCCAGCCCACATATTCTTCGCGCGGAACCACATTTGATAAGGATTTTGGACATATTCCTCATACCAACAGGTATATCTGAAGTCCCCTCCCCCCTTGTTTAATCCACTCATTAATTCATAAACTTGAGATTGACCAAGAACAATTGCAATACATTCAGCTCTCCATTTCAAACTCCATTTCAGCACTAGTCTTTGCTTTTATCGTATAAACATTTTTCATTAATTCACAATGTGTTGATTGATTATACTGCTCATGCTATTGTCTTAATCATTATGGCAATCTCTTGTGCCATTTTACAAAAACTCCTAAATAACTCACTTAATCACAAACTACCATGTAAAGCTTAATCATCCTTAGTAACATATAGGGTCTATCCCCCTTGGCTTCATTAGGAGTTTGCCTAGGCAAAGGAGCTGAGTATCAAGTGACAGCACTTGGCTCGAGCTTGCCCCCAAGGTCGCACCCAGTGACTTGAAGATTTTTTCCACATGACCCGGGGTGGGAATCAGGTGGCAACAGACATGCAAAGCTTTTTCTCCCTTTTTTAATGCTTGGATTAGGAGGTTTCATCAAAATTGTAGGGTGTCTACTATGTGCAATTAGAGTCTAGACTAGTAGTACCATATGATCAGATTGTAGACACTAGACTATAGTTATCGATTAGTACTATGCTTATTTTTGGACTCTAGGGGCTATTTAGAGCCTCTTTGTTAACGTATTGTGGTTCAAAGATATTATATATATTGCACTCAGTGCTATTTTGAATATATGCACCCACACTTGCTATATACATGAGAGACTGCATATTTGTGTATAGTGGTTTGAATTCATATGGATGCACATGAATATATATGTTTTTTACAAAATTTGAATATTTTATGTAGTTTTTGTTCGACCAGTTTTTCTCCGGTTCCGGTCCAGTTCAGATTTTTGGGCTCTACCGGTTCGATGATCGGTCCGGTCCTGATAACATTGATGACAACCTGATACGTGTGTTTCCATAACTTAGACATTAAGCCAAATCTAATAACAATTTTTTTTTACAAGAGTTGCTACTAAAGCTGCACACAGAAAGTTCTCTCGCCTAAGGGAAAAGTGTGTTCGTGGACCAGTCTAAAAGCAACTGACTGCTAAATCCTAAAACTCTCCAAAGAAAAATATCTCGCCTAAGGACAAGTTGATAAAAGTCTAAATGATGAAAGAATAAAAATTTCTGACTCTCACATTAGCCATTAGAGACACCTAAACAAAGACATGAGGAACTTATATGCATAAACACATGCACATGTTTAAAATCACATATGCATATTATTAGTACATCTTTCTATGTAAGGATTAGTGTTTCAGAGTGTGCAAATGCATACATGCAAATCTGTGCATGACAGAGAGAGAGAGAGAGAGAGAGAGAGAGAGATACGTGTAACAGAGATTATTTGTCAAAGACTGCAAAGCATCCG
The DNA here is from genome assembly GCA_001517045.1 of Pseudotsuga menziesii. Taxonomy (NCBI): domain Eukaryota; kingdom Viridiplantae; phylum Streptophyta; class Pinopsida; order Pinales; family Pinaceae; genus Pseudotsuga; species Pseudotsuga menziesii. Next base: position 990,852 of record LPNX010693331.1, read on the forward strand.
CACTGAAGTTATTGTCATCCCACAGAACATGATAATGAGCTGGCCTGCTTGTTCCCTGCAAAAGTCTTGTTTGTTATGCTTGCAATCACATAAGTAAATACTTTTGCGAAAAAACTTGTTTAAAGACAAGTCAGGGAAGCTAAATGATATTGCCATCGAACAGAATACTGATTGTAAGATACCTGAATACCAGCATGACTACAAAGGTAGAAATCAAACTCAGTTGGGTGACAAATCTTGGAATCAACTACAGTGCCTGCCCAAGCATGGACAGATTTTAGAACTCCCAAGAAATGCCAAGAACTTTTTTATTTAGATGAAAAAACTCCCTACGTGATCATAGAAATACCACAAAACAAGGAGAAACATGGGCACAACTTTCTTACCTGGCAATATGTTACCACTTCTATCAACACTAGTCCTGTCACGATGATTATGAGCAAATAACCGTGTGTGATGACGTTTTTGAACAACTATAAAAGTCACAGGAGGCTGATAATCCTTCTCAAGTGACGCACAAGCCTGAAACATAGGATTGTGAATGTGCAAAAATTTGAATACATAAAAGAAGTCATGTAGCATACGAGCTCAAGACCAACTGAAATAATACTTAAGAAAAAGTCACCTTGCGTATGGCATCTAACTCATGCAGAAGGACTTGATAAAACTGCCCCTCACTTACACCATCTCTGCTTCACAATATGCCCTGCAGATTAGAAATTGCCAAAATAATAATATATTGTGCAAACTGATCGTTAGATGAAATAAGGTTATAAGCAGTTAATAAATATTAATGATAACCAATTACCTGTAGAAGATGATCCTCATAGGTTTCTGACCTGTTGCGTTCCGGAAAGAAATTAAAAGATCTCTGCAATATACAATATGCAATAATTATATCAATTGCACATCACAGAAACTTCACCAAGCTTTGAAATAATTTGCTCACGGTCACTTTTACCAGCTAATATCATGCAAAGCTTTATTCACTAGTTACTAAAATCCAAGAAAACATCCACAGAGATTAGGTGATGTGATCTATGTACATTGTTTAGGAAAAAGGGACAAACAAAACATCCAATTAAGGATCACATAATATGATAACCTATACTCAATAACACCAAAGCCCTAAAATAATAGATTGTAATGTCCAGAACTCCCATTTTGAAAAACAGAATGTATTACGATTTAGCAGATAGAAGAGAGCTTGTGTTCAAAGCAAGATTATACATTGATAAGAAGCACACTTGCTATGATGGACATTTGCAATTATAACTAGAGACCATTTGACTAATTCTGAAAGACTGTGATTCTTGAATTTGGGAACTGTTCAATTAAACCAAGAAAATCTCATCTTAGCCCCAAGATGTTCTTTATATGGGAATTGAGATAGGCTGTCCCCATTGCTGAGTACCAGAATGACAGAATTCAATCATTGACGAGAACTTCCAAAGCCTTGCAGAAATAGTCAACCTCCTTTGTATCACAAATTTTACAGATCCACTCATCCTAGGTGTTTTTGGGTCCCGGTTTCTAATCACCATCATCAAAATAACAAACGGAACCAACAAAATAAACCATACACCCATCATCATGTCTGTTGGAAGTGGAACTAGAGATTTAACCTGTTTCCCTGCAATAGAATGAGGGAGGATGCATGGGAAAGAGTAGGAGAGGAACATCTACATTCTAGATTCTCAGCATTCAAATATAGATCAAATCATCAATCATCAAACTTCAAACTTCAAAAGTTCAAACACAAAGCAAATCAACAAGAAAGGGTTTAGACTTTAAAGTTTAGAGCCTACCTCTTTGGCTCTCCAATGGTAGTGTGTGACAACCTTCTTCAATCTCCATGGACCAAGAAAAATACAAGCTTGATGGCAGCCTTCTCTTCTCCTCTCCTCTCCTCTTCTCTTCTCCTCTCTTCTCTTCTCTTCTCAAGCAATGCAAAGTGAGAATGAATGTAGAGAATAGGGCTTTGTCCCCCCCAAGCTCTTTTCCCTTCCCTCCAACAGTCCAATCGTGGACCTCACCGTCTTTCTCCTCCTCATTTCCGTGGGTTGGTGTGGAAGCGACCACCAAAGTGATGGGAATCCATTTTGCGAAGCGCAGGAAGCATTTTTAACTGGAGATGGAAGCGACGGGAAGCAAAGAGGAAGCGATATGGAAGCGATCCCTTCCGTAGCGATTCCACACAGAGGCAGGGAGCGTTATTTTCTTCACCGAAGCACTCTCTTGAAAAACACTTCCAAACGGAAGTGAAATGGAAGCGAGCTTTTGGTTAGCTTCAGGCTAGCATCGGCCGGAAGCCAGCTTCTGGAGTGGGAGCGAGGGGGCGGCACTTTCCCGCAACACAGTTCCAGATTGACTCCAAAAAGAATTAAAACCAACAATAACAACAACCCAACCCTGAGTCCTTATAACTTTGCTCCCAACTAAATTTACCCATAGATTTCTATCAAGAAAGCTTACCCAGTCGTTTGGCTAAGCTACATGAGACCACGAAGCACTCAAACCAAGGTGACCCTTTCCAATCATCCCTCCAGAACTTGCACCAAGCTCCATAATCCCACCGTCAATCAAAGTTATTTTCTCCATTGATTCAAAACACCAGTAGTGAAATAACTCTGGCATGTGCAGGAATGTTGTGGAGGTGATATATTAATATACCTCATCTTGCCTCCTGACAATCAGTGACATGTCATCATACCAATTGTAGGACACATACATACAATTATTATTTTTAGCCCTAGGGGATGGCTTGGAAATCCATTCCCCATTTTTCCTTGGCACTCATTCATTCAACCTTGAGGCCCTACTGGCATTCATGTCTGCTTCTTTCTTGAGATCCCTCAATACATGAAAACACTTGATGTCCTCAGAGCAAAGGCTCTCTTTCTTGATTCTTGTAATGAGTCTAGCTAGCTGACCATCAGTCAGGGCTTTATTGTTATTCATAAAATTAATAATAATGGCAGAGTCACCTATAGCTATTACAGAATTCACAATGGTTGGGTTTGCAAGTTCTATTCCCTGGAGAACTGCGTAGGCCTCTGCCTGATTATTTGTGGTTGTCTCTAGACCCCATTCATAGTTCAATTCTTGATTTCCCCTGGGATCGATAAGGATCCTCCCTGAAATGGTTTGGATTTACATTAATGTACATGAATATATAGTTTATTTTATTAAAATTTGAATACTTAATATATTTTTTATTCAACCATTTTTTCAGTCAGTTCTAATTAGTAATTATGGGAATTCCAATTCTAGTTCTGATAAATTTGTGAACATGCACAGAATGGGTAGGCCTACCTTTAGTCAATAATGAAGTTCTTAACTCTTCCCAACTTTATAGGTGTGATGATGATTATATAGACTTTCCATTTACATCAAGAATAACAGATTATGAATACTTGCCATTTATAAAAGCAGCTCAAAAAGAATTGAAGTTCATGGAAATAAATCAAAAGAGTAAGATTACCAACCTTTAGGATGTTAAAGAGTCAACTATTGCATTGGATTTAAGGCTAAAAGCAACCTCTAAAGTCAAAATATGGGCCGCATATGAGGGATCAGGGAATCCAATACAGCTTGGCAGTAAAGTTTGGCTTCTAATGTAGAAAAATCTCCCTTAAACAATTTGATACATCTACTTTCTCAAACTGATCGCTTTCCGAAAACAGCATTGACCAATTGTTAAAAGTTGCAGCCTGTGGTGTTTACACCTAAGTTCCCGAAAACGTGTAGGAAGGGGAGAGGAAATGTCGTTCCCGGTTTCGGAAACTGAAACGGAGAGGATACGGCTTGGAAACGACACTGAAACGTTTCCAAGCTGTATTCAAAAGTCAGAAACGTTTCCAGGCTGTTTCCAATCGTTTCCTGAAATGTTTCCAAGCCGTATCCAAAAATCAGAAATGTTTCCAGGCTGTTTCCAGTCGTTTCCTGAAATGTTTCCAAAGTTTCCATCCGTTTCCTGAAACGTTTCCAGCCGTTTCCTGGTTTTCTGAAATGTTTCTGATGCTACAGAGCAAGTTTTTGACTAGAAATAGTGATTTTTTGACATGAAAATAAACAAATAAATAACCCCAAAGGCAAACTATAAAACCCTAACCCTAAATTGAACCTCAAAACTTAGATATAAAGCCTCAAAGATTATAAATCAAGAGCAAAACCTTAATCCTAAATTGGTGAATGCTAATCTCACATTTTATGTCTCATGGATTTTGTTTCATTGTAATTTTCCAAAATTGATAGAGGCTTATCGTTGGTTCAAAAAATAATTGATCTGTGGACATTTCATTGTATCAAATGCTTGTCTACTATAGTGGTAGTTTCACGGCCTAGTGTAGAAGTACAATGACTATTTTTTTCAATATTTTTGCCAATTCCTCACAACTTCATTTCAAATAAACCCTAATGACTTGCATATGTGATAAAACAACTTGCATATCAAAATTGATACAATGGCAGCTTTAGCCATACAAAATAGCGTACTACATTTAATGATTTATGAAGGGTTACATAAACCAACACATATTTCCAATAATCTTCCAACAAGCTTCAGTTTTCTTCTTTTCCTTTTTGAATTAGTATGAACCCTTGACCTATGGCCTTATTTACTCCATTGCTAGTACACTCATATCCCTATCCTTATGTCGTGGAGAGAATTATGATGGTGCGTCGATTAGCCAGTTCTCCATATGATATGCATGTGATATTTTAATCTTGTTTCAAGCATTTTTATTAGTATAAACCATAAAACGTAAACAACATATCCAAGGGAACTCATTGGTGTCTAGAGGTAGTATTATGGCATAGAGTTCAATAAAGCATGTCATCACAATCACACCTAAGTTGCACTAAAACATGAGCTCACTTATTTATACTTGAGTGCTTAATTAATCCCCTTAAACATGGTTGATTATGTCAAATTTGAATATCCAAGTCGGTTCCAAATCATAGACAATCCTGTGAATTTAGGCCCTTTATGAGCTAGTCGGCTAGTCACTTTTTGAACCGGTTGGTTGGTCAATGGACTCTCACTTGCCTAGTTGGTTGTCTCGTCGGTGAGTGGACCAACCCAAATACAACATGGTTGAGTCTCTGGCTTATATTAAAAATTGTGTTTAATCACAAATTTCAACACTTTTCCAGAGGCGTAATTAGCGTAATATGTGTTAGATGGTAACATTTGGATACATCCACAACTTTCAAGTAATTTTAGGGTTTGAAATCGATGTTTAGAAGTAGTTGACATGTTCTTGTTTAAATGCTTGCCAATGGGTGACTTATCTATGGCACATGAGATAGAAGAATATTGTTTAAGACAATATTTGAGTTTGCTAATTTTAATTGTTATAAATGACATGACTACATTTAAATCTAATTGATGAATGGTAGTCTAAAGTATGTATGTCTCATGGCCTTTTTGATATATATATATATATATATATATATATATATATATATATAAGTCTGTTGCCGTTTCCTTGCCATATCGTATCCGACATTTTTCAAAATTTGGCGTATCCGTTTCCCTCCCTGTATCCGTATCCGTTCCCACATCCGTTTCAGTGCAACATAGGTTTACACAATTGAGAATTCACATGAATGATCTAAAGCAACAGTAGCAGAAAATGTTTTACAAATTACATTCGAACTCATACATCTGTCATGAAAAAAAACAACTAAAAATGCATCAGACAGTGATTTGAACATGGTTTTCATTTAGATTGTTTGATATCATTAAAAAACTCAAAATTCAATAATACTAAGCAAACTGAAAATTCAAGGATCCAAAGAACTAGTGTATCAAAGCGACTATTAGATTTTGGCAACTAGGAACATTAGAGCTGTTTAAACTTTAAATGATCAGCAGAAAAGCAGGAAAAGCAGTAATGAGAGACCCTTCACCACACTTTCATCCTGGAAATCTGTTATGAAAGGAAAAATTGCACAACCCCCCAAAAAACACAGCTTCATTGCATATTCCAATCTTTTGACTTTAACTTGACTATCAATTCTGTAGTTCATGCATACCTTATCATGCCTCCAACCACAAAACCTCGTCTAGGATCTTGTACAACTTTATAAAGGTCTTCAATTATCTCTTGGCGATGTGCCTGAGCAGAAACTAGACCAACATATTTTGTGACTTCTGGCCAATCTTGAGAAGCCACAACCTGAATTTGAATAAATTAATAATAACTTAAACGTGTTGACAAGGTAATAGCCAATAGGGTACGGATAATATAACAATCAATACAAAGACTAGGAACCCTCATCAAAGGCTCCAGAATGCAGGACCTGCTCCGAGCTACTATTATGTCTGTTATTTTCATCTTTACAGTCAGGGCTACTTACCTTAATTTTTGTATTCAAGTACAAATGGAATAAAAGGATATCATTTAAAGAAGCAATTCATCCATTGAATTAAGTTAAACAAAATCAAAATCATTTGCTTACAGCTGCTATGGATGGGCTCATGTCTTCTCCAGGATGAGGATGAGTTACATCTGCTCCAAATATTATAGTTGGCATATCACTCACCAGAGATATTCTCCTTCTAAGAGCATCAACGAGTACAGTGTTCCTCCCACCTACCTATAACGAAAATAAAACAAAAATATAATGTTACAGCCAAAATTATCGTATTAGTTCTAGTAGGTTTGTCCAGCATCTTACAAGTTTTGATATATACACCAATTTGGCTTTTTGAACGCTAGCAAGACCATCAAATTTTAGATGGCACTGCACCACACACCTTCACATTAATCTTTAAGGCTACATTTGCCATGTATTGTTTGCTCTTCTTCAATACATGCTTGGCTAAACAACATTGAGAAACTATACCTAGGTCAGTTTCACAGATCCGTTTCAGGTCTCCTGCACACCACAAATGTGAAATTCAAGCAAAAATTCAAAGCGATCCTCCTTTGATTCCTCTACCCAAATGCTCGAAACAAATATTATGGCATAAAAATAGGAATTTGTTTGAATTTTGAAAGAAGTTACAGGAACAAAGAAAACAAAGATTGTCAATAATTGTCTTCTGAGCTCCATTTATTATTTACTGCATTCTTATGTTCTTGGACTCACTACAGAAAAGAAATGTAGACAGACCATACAAAGAACCATTATTATCAGGCAAAACGGCAATAAGGAGTTCCAGTTCTTTTTCCTTGAGTTTTCTCTTAACCTCCATGTATATGCGTTTCAATGCAGACTCGACTTGATCAGGGCGTGACATCTGCAATGAAACTATAGGACGTGGATTGAATTCCTGAAACAAACAAAAAAAAACATAAGAAAATCCTTTTCCATATTTGTATCATAAAAAATTGCAACATAAATAATCAAGTCAAACAATGAACATCTATCTTATTTGAAGAGCAGACTGTTTTCTCAGCATTTTGAAGGAAAGAACCATCTTATTTCCATTACCATGCCAGAAATCTGGCACATTTCAGCAAGCTCCTGACAAAATCTACCAGCAAAATTCTCTTGAACACGTGAAAAGTTGATACAAGCCCAATAATTCACTCTTCCCCCGTCTACCATTTTCTGCAGAATTCAACGTCTGAGATAAGTTTTTAGTACTGCATGACCAAATCTGAGAAAAAACATAAAAGATGACCTGTATGAAATTATAATATAACATGAACATGCAATCATCTTAAAGAAGATGATCTGTGATAAATAAGACAAATCTGTTGACCAAGTTCAAGGAAACCAATTTATGTAAAAGTATGAAAAAACAGTGCCAATCCAAAAATAATTGCATCATTACTTGCATGAAAAATGCCCCTATCTTAGAAATGCTTTACACAAAATATATTGGTAAAGAAGATGTTGAATCCAAAATATGTTTGTTCTTGCATGATGCTTCCATGCCAGAAACATTTTTTTCTGTTCAAAAAATGAATTCTATATTTCAATAATACACAAAAAATAATACATGACATAGACATACATCAGCGGGCCAAGGAATGAACCTGAAGATTCCCCCTCCCTACACAGGCAATGGGAGGTAAAAATTCTGCTTTAACACCGATTTCAAGAGTGTTGACATCTTTTTCTGAATAACACTATCCTTGCCGAAAACTGTTGCTAGATCTGATTTGAACGCTGTGAATTGACCCGTTTCAAGTGAAGTTGTTTTCCCATTAAAAGAAGCCTGATATCACCCTTTCCACAAGAAGGATATATAACAGCCAATCTTACTTTCTTCCTCCATTATATCAAAAAATGACCATGCCAATGGAGGGAATCAACATACAAAATGTGATACTCTGCAGAAACCCAGACCGAGGAGATTTGGAAAAAGGTTGCCAAACTTAACTCAGAGAATTGACTCGTCAAGGCCAAAGAGTAAAAGTTGAGTTTCACTCAGGAAACACTCGTGCATTGACTTGGAAAATATCAAATATAAAATATACACGAAATTTCAAGGAAACATAAATATACCTGTTGTTTCATAAGAAAGTTTACAATGCTCATATAATGGAAATTTTAAACAAATCATTTCAAATAACATAGATGATACTATGTACTGTAAAATGCTTTGTATTCTGGAATCTAGACAATTCACGAACCTTTTCACTGTCTTCTGTGAAATTGGGTAAGAAAAACTAACAAAATGAGTCATTTCCTTTTTCCATATGTCTGTATCTAACTCAAACTTGTTGAGTCAATCTGAGTTGCATAACATATGACATTGAGTCATACTCACAAGCTAAATTCGTAAATATAACTCAGTGACTCGGGTGTCCTCACATAGTAAAGTTAGAGTTGAGAGTCAACTTGCACTTGCTGGAGTCTAGTAATACTGGTTTGGACAAACTTGCATTTCTACAAGAACTGCTTGATTGTTTCTGCTTCTCGACTGATCATGCAACAACCAACCACAGCTCCAGTGTGGTGAACTCTATCTTTGACTGGAAGGTTGTTATAAGGACAAGCCAATTGAGCACTTTTGCATCTAAAGATAAGCAGGCATTGTAGATGCCTTAAAACCTTTGACTCCATCTATCTTCAATATTTTGTACAACTGGTCTAACCCAGTCAAGGGGGAAGGGACCCGAATCTCCAATATCTCAAAATCTGCAATCTTATGTGCAGCAGGCTGCAATGGCAATGGTTTGACTTTGAACAGAGATCTAATTTACAGGTTGAAACGGTCATAATCAGGCAAACAAAGTAAAGAACCATAATACACAATCATAAGGAGAAAAGCTTACTCGTTCTCATTATCAGATTGCAATATACATCTGCAGATTTACAAAATGCTCCTCAGCATTCTACTTTGGCTCTGTTATCCACTAAGTTGCACTTAGGTCGATTTCCAGTGAGCCGCCGAAGTGTTGAACAAGTTACTTGTTCATATCCAATGCTCAGAAGTTCAGAAGTCCTTTCAGAGCCAATTTTGACCCCTTTTTTGATTTTTTGCATGTTCATAGTACATACCTTGCAGGGAAATTGTAATAAGATGGCATATCATGACAACTTTTTGTAAAAGGCTTGGCCAACTTAGACTTAGCTATCAATGCGGTACTCTAGAGTGTTTTTTCCTTTTTAATTATGTGTTGCTTGTCAACAACATATAATTTCCGAGTTTTTCACTCAAACCTCCAAAGTTGGAGTATTAGCCTTGGTGGTTAGGCCTTAGGAGGTTATTAAAGTCTATGTGTCTATGTAAATTACCATGCTAGTTAACATTTTTGAGTCATATGAACATGCACTAAGTCCCCCTAGGTTTTTTAGTTTCCGAGAATAAAAAAATTTCCCATAAGATAGGCCCTTTTCTTAATAAGTATTTGTAAAAATTCAAAGTGTCATAAAAAAGTGGTTAGGTGGAATTGGCCAGGGGGCTGCTCTTTTTCTAAGTCAGAGCACCCACTTTACCCCTGAACCCACTTTGGAATTAATTTGAGTGATTGTTTATCACTTAAAATTAATTTTCTCTTGAAAAAGCTAAAAGTGTCAAATAATTGGGAAAAGAGGCAAAAATGAAAAAAATTCCTAAAACAGCGGAAACATGTCTAGGACATGTCCAGAGTGTATCTAAGTTGATTGGAGATCATATTGGAGCTAATTAAGGATCAAATCACGAGGATTACAATCGAATCTGAGATGTGGCGAGTTGGTCAAGGTGAAGAAGGGTGCATCCTTGATGTGGCATCTTGCTACTTGGTGTAAGATAGTTTCAAAGAAGGGTGCGCCTACCTCTCATGAGATGGTGCCATGCTCTTGAGATCTCTCTCAATCACATCCCACCAATATCTCATCAACTCGCCCTCTTCTTCAGTTAATCGGTGCACCCCCCTAGACCTCTCTTGGGCTATAAAAATAGGCTCTTGCTCTCTTGTTTCTCATGGTCAGAGGACCGAAGGTTCTTCCCAAGCTTTGAAGCTTTGTATTGCAAGTCTTTTGTTGATGAATAGAAAGACTTTGGAAGTCCATGGTGTGTCGCATTATTATGTGGATGAGTATTGTCAATGGTATATGAGGTAACTGTATTTTTGCTATTTTACTTTGCTTCTTGTTACGATTTATCTGGCCTTGGAGATAGTTGCTACCAACTCATAGGGTAAATTATTCTAGTTTGATTTCATTTACTATCTTTATGTTCATAGAGATCTATAAGTAGCATGTCGTAGTCAGTTATACTTCATGCTCTTTTAATTTCTGTTTGTAGAAGTATCGGGTTTAATCCTTGTTTTGCAAGTATTGTTACTGGTGCAGATTTCCTCGTTTGATGGAGTGGATGATCTCAGATGACTCCCATTCTTCAAGCAATTTTAAGAAATACATAGTCCCTCTCCTTCCCACTACTGGATTCCATAGATCCAAGCATTTGGCTTGAGCTTTCTCCTTCTTCCTTCTTTCCTTCACACTCAAAATTAAAATTCCTTTCTTTTTTACGGTTACTCACACACTTAATTAAATTAGTTTGTCTTTTAAAGAATATCTAAAGGGATTATTTTTTAAAGCATGTATCTAGATCTAGAAGCATAAATTTATATTGTTGAAGTAGACCTAGATCGCTTAAGTACTTATGTTTATTGTCTATCTTTCTAGTACTTAACATTTTATGATTTTAACGCTTTATCTAGCACATTTAGTGCATTTCAGGTGGCTGGTTTTACACTTTTCTTGCCAGGACAAGAGGAAGTCGGAAAATCGAAGATCTAGGCCATCCAAGGCCTCCTGAGCAATATTCTTCTATTATGCTTCTTTTCTAAAAATTGTAAAGCCTTTGGATCCATATCTATAAGGACCAAAGGCGTCCACCTTTAAAACTGTAAAGTTAATAAAAGAAAAGCAAGAGGGCTACCCAACGCCCACATTCCATCCCCCTGGGGGATTTATGTCGCATGTTTTAAGTTTGTTTTTCTTTTCTGTATCATTATTTTGCTGCTAACTTTAGATTAGTTTCATTTTTTCTTTTAATTAACTTAGTTTTCTTTCAGTTTCATTTGTGATTTGCAAAATAACGAACCAAGCCTTGCCTTCCCATAGTACTGAAAGGGAAAAACGATTCTTGTCCTTTAGTAATTAGCAGAACATTTGTTTATCTTTGCAAGTTGCTTTTCTTTTAACAAATATTTTGCACAAATCTTCGCATATGCTCTTGTCCATCGCAAGTTTTCCTAAGCTTTGGGACAACCATAAATGAGATTCGTTGCACTCAATAAACTTTCACATCTAATTAACAACTCACATTTAATAAAAACTTATTTCCCTTAAAGGACATAAATCTGACGTCTTTCCTTTTCCTTTTGTGGGTAAATTTCATAGAGAAAGCAGGAACAACTAGGTAGTGATCGCGGGGCCTTGTCAGGCTGCACCCTTGTTTGGTGTGTTGCTACCTAATTTGCAACTCGGGTCACGTGGCAGAAATCTTCAAGCCACCAGGTACAACCTTGGGGGCAAGCAAGAGTCAAGTGTTGTCACTTGATCTTGACTCCTCCGTCTAGGCTCTCTCCTAGCGAAGCCAAGAGGGGTGGTCCCTATTAAAATGATCTAAGGTTGTTAATCTATGAAAGGAAAACAACAATTCTAGCAGATATGATGATATAAAGATTGAAACTAAGATATCTGCAAATAACTCATGTCAACACCATGCAAAATAAACATTCCATTCAACACATGAATTAACTTAAATATCATAAATATATAAATGATGCAAAAAATAGACCAGTGCTAATGGAGTGCTTGCGTGTAAGGGGGTTGGTAGTGATGTCTCGAGAAGTATTGCAATTGTCTCGGTTGGTCAGTTTTAAATTAATTAAATGTGTGAATTAAGGAGTGGGTTAATTGTTGATTAGTTTTATTAAAATGGTAATGATCTGATTACTAACGGAAGAGGGTATTCCAAATATACCCAAGGGGTACAAGGAATATGTCTCGATTTACTTGGCAGTGACTCTCACAGTGACATGTAGGCTAGATGGAGTCGTGGAGTTTTGTTCAACACTACACCAACAAGGGTGTAGCCTAACGGGGCCCCACAGTCACTTTCTAGGTGTTCCCGCTTCACTTGGAGAATTTACCCACTATTGAGTAATTTTGAATAAGTGTCGGATTTTCACTTTTGAGATTAATTAGAGTATGAAACTAATTACCAGTCACTCCAACCCCTTTCTGATTGTCCCACCGTTTCAGCCAAAGGCTTGCAGTGTTCACAAGAGCATACGAGAATTGAAGCATTGTCAATTTTAAAGGTTTCAAATTAAAAGTGAGTTGCTTAAAAATCTCAATACGGATTCTCTCGTTTCCGAGAACACGGTCAAATTTGTTAATTTTAAAAGCAATAAAATAAATAGTGAAGAAAATTAACCGATCCAAAAAAAAAGACACAGATCCCCCCTAAGGGATGGGGTGCGAGCACTTGGCTTCCCGCTTGCTTCTCTTTTTATTAATGATAAATACAATGAGGAATGCTTGTGGTCCTTCATAGATTAGGAGCACCAAGTTTACAAATATTTAGAAGCTTTAAATGATAGATGAAAGGTACATAAGGAAAAGGAAGTCCTAGATGACTTGAATCTTCAAAAATTTGGCAGCACTTCCTTCTACCTGTTCATCAAATTGCAGAAATCAACGAGTAAAAGTGACACTAAGATGCCAAATAATAGTTTAAAAGCATAAAAAATTCACTAGCTTTAAGTACCGAAGGATATACTTTTTACTAGATTTTAAAGCTAGATGAAAAGATAGATCTATAATGAAATATTTGAGCTTCAAATGCTTAGATCTAGTATTTTAAAAAAGACTTATACCAGAAGAGTATTCTTAAAATCTGATTTAAATATTTAAAAATACTTTGCAACTAGTATAGGTAGAGTAACCAAGAAATAATGTGAATAAATGGAGAAGGCACTGTTACCTCTCTAAATGCATCTACATTTTGAGCCATCAAGGCATTTTTTACAAAAGCAGAGTAACCACGAAGAGGAGCAATGCAAAAGGAGGATTTTTTATAAAGATGTTCGCTATAATGCACATTGTAATGGGTTCAATGAGCAGACATCAGCCACAGTCAAAACATTAAACAGCTAGCAAATGGAGACATACTACAGGATGAGGCTGACTAGGATCAATCCATGGGCCAACAATGTTTCCTAATAAAACAAGTGACATGATTTGACCTCATTTGTGATAATAGCATATGCTACGACGGGGTCATGACACTTTGCAATCATCAAGCAATCGTTGAGTAGCTCGTGTGACAATGATCATCCTTATTCAGGTGTCCATTGTAATATCCCAAATACCGATATTCTACTGATTCTATGCAAAATTACTGAAATAGCCAGGCATGCAAAAATGCCTTATATTATAGTTGAATTTAGGGTTAGGGTATGGAGGATAGAATGTAACACTTACCACTGATAAGCCAGCTGAAATGCTCCTGAGAGAATATGCATGCATCAAGAGCTGATCTGGTGACGAACTGGTGCTCCCTGCCTCTGGTGATACCCCAGCAGCATGAACCCAAAATTAGCTAAGGGTGACATTTTCAGTGAAGGAGGTGTCTGTTGCAGTTGAGAATTTGCAGGAGTGGTAGTCTTCCCATGCCGGAGAGGATGCCTGACACATGCAAAAGTTCTGAGATGCCTAAGTAGGCTAGTGAATTGAACTGGAGGTTTCGCTGCTCACGCCCCCCTGATTCCCAAATTATTGAGAATTGCTCCAAATGAGCAAGACAGGATCTGATAATCACCGAGTACTGGAGGATGATACCGATGATGAGAATGGTGTCAGTATTCTGAAGATAAACGGAGATCTGAGGACCCAGGGAATGATTTGGGGTTTCCCAGCTAAAACCCCCCCTACGGCTGCACACATGTCCCTTCAAACAATCTCTGATGGATACTGGATAACTGCAACTGGATGAATAAGTTGAAGAGCGGATGGTGAACCTGGATGGTTTACCCTAGATGAGACTAGGGCAGATATGTCACTGTCGAAACCCCGTTAGCTGAAGATGTCGTCTTCAACCCCAACTGTTGTGGCCGCACGCTGTACTGCTACTCAAGAGCTCCAAAATCAATAATAATCATCAGTAACCTTCTTTGGTCTCATTACCCTCTTAAATAGAATCTCATAAACTTTTAGGTTTTGCATGTCACTTTTAGGGTTTCTACTTTACTTTTGCATTCATGCAATTCTATTTTAATGTTGACTTTTAAGCCTAAAGAAACAAGGCTTCTTCCATCCGACTGATGATTTGAGGCTGAAGGAATGTCGTGTAGTGCTCTAAGTATCAAATCCATTCAGTCAATTCCCTCTTATGCAGTACCCACTCGAACCTAAGGGAATTAAATAGGTTAGTGGGTGTTTGGTATGCTTAATTAGAGGGGGGGCATTACAATCCCCCCCGCTTGAAATTGCTTGTCCTCAAGCAACTACAAACTAGGATGCTGCAATACCTGCTCTCCTTCCCATGTGGCGTGCTCCATGGGTAATTCCTTCCATTTCACCAGATACTCTCGAATCACCCGGTTTCGAAGCTTCCTTTCTCGTACCTGTAGGATTTGCTCTGGAATTAGTACCAGTAGCCCTTCATCATCTAGAGGAGGTAATTCCGTGGATAGAGCAATGTGTTATCCTAATGTTTTCTCGAGACTGGACACATGGAATACATTGTGAATCTTGCTTTCTTCCGGCAATTCTAGCTCATAAGCCACCTCTGCAACCTTCAGAATTACCTTGTAAGGACCATAGAAGCGAGGTTTTAATTTCTTCGCTCCTTTCGGTTTGAGGGAAGATTGTTTGTATAGTTGTAACCGCAAATACACCAGATCTCATACCTCGAAGCTCCTCTCAACCCTGTGTCTGTCTGCGTATAGTTTCTGTTGATTTTGTGCTGCCTGTAAGTTTTCTTTCAAGATTTTGAGAATATCCTAACTGTCCTATATCCAATCTTTGGCCTTGGGTGCTCTGCTGTCTCCAATGGCTAGATCTGCGAAGCTCAGTGCCTCATAGCCATACAGTGCTTTAAAAGGTGTCATCTTGATAGATATGTGGTAGGTGGTATTGTAACAGTATTCCCCTAAGTGTAGCCACTTAATCCATGTACTATGTTGGCCTGCTACATAATTGCGCAGCAGATACCCTTCAACCCACTTGTTGACAATCTCAGTCTGTCCATCGCTTTGCGGGTGATAGCTCGTACTGGTAGCGAGTTCTGTCCCTACCAATCTGAATAACTCTTGCTAGAAGGCCCTAGTGAATTTACTGTCTCGATCACTGACTATGGTTTTGGGTAACCCGTGTAGTCTGAAAATTTCTCCGAAAAATAACTCGACTACCTAGCCTGCGGAGTAATTGGATGATATAGCAAAGAAATGGAAGAATTTGGTCAGTGGATCAACCACAACATATAAGCAATCTTGCCCTTGGACCTTGGGCAACCCTGTAATGAAGTCCATGTGATACTTTCCCACTTTTGTTCCGGAATTGGTAGTGGCTGAAGTAACCCTGCTGGATGGATGTGCTCGACCTTGTTCTGCTGACAAATGTTGCATTCATGCACGTGCTGTATAACCTCCCCCTTGAGACCCTTCCATGAGAACCTCTCTCGAATCTGCCTGTAGGTCTTCAAGAAACCCTGATGTCCTAATAATGGAGAGTCATGTGATGCCTGTATGATCTTCTTTTTTAACGTTGATTCTGGGATGAGGTATATCCTGTTCTTGTAATAGATGATGTCATCAATAATTCTGTACCTGTCCATCCAATAATTCGCAAGCAAATTTATTTTTGGAGTACTCTACTAAGAGAAGAGACCTCCAATCAGGGGATATACTCATGAGAGATAATGAAGCGGGTCGTCTGGATAATGCATCAGCTACTGTATTGTTCTTACCCTTCACATACTCTATCTCGAAATCGTAAGCTTGCACCTTGCTGACCCATTTTTGTTGGCGTTCATTCAGCTCCTTCTGCTCCAAGAAGTACTTGAGGCTGTTATGATCCGTCTTGATTTTGAACTTGCTGCCCACGAGGTACTGTCTAAATTTAGTGAGAGCATGTAAGATGGCTAGCATCTCCTTGTCATATATAGAGTAGTGGCGCTCATAGTTTTTCAGTTTCCTGCTCTCGAATTCAATTGGGTGATGGTTTTGCATCAACACTGCCCCTAGCCCTTCCCCTAATGCATCACATTCTACTACAAATGGCTGTGAGAAGTCTGGTAATGCTAAAACCGGGCAAGAACTCATGATGACTTTCATCTCCTCAAAGGTTTTTCTGTGCTAATTCTGTCCAAGTGAAGGCCCCCTTCTTTGTGAGATCAATGAGTGGTGCGACAAATTTGGAGAAGCCCTTAACATACCTCCGGTAATATGTGCAAAGGCCTAAGAAGCCTTTCAGTTTCGTGACTTTTTTTGGCGTGGGCCAATCCCTGATAGCTCAAATTTTTTCCATATGAACCTGTACCCCTTCTGCACTGATGATGTGCCCTAGATACAACATCTCCTTCATGCCAAATTCACACTTAGACATCTTCACGTAAAGCGAGTGCTCATCTAGAATGCTCAATACTTTGTCTAAATGTTTCAGATGTTCCTCGCATGTTTTGTTGTAAATCAAAATATCAACAAAGAATACTAGCAAATACTTACGTAACTGAGCTCTGAAAGTATGGTTCATGCACGACTGGAAGGTGGCTGGAGCATTGATGAGTCCAAAAGGCACGACCAAGAACTCATAGTGACCATAGTGGCAACAGAAAGCTGTTTTAGAAATGTCTTTATCCCTTACTCGAATCTGGTGGTACCCTGAGCGAAGATCAATCTTTGAAAAGTATTTGGCACCCCGCAGCCCGTCCATGAGTTCATCAATCCTAGGAATGGGATACCTGTTTTTGATGGTCTTTTTGTTTAATGCTCTGTAATCGATGCACATCCGCAAAGTGCAATCCTTCTTCTTAACTAAGACCACCGATGATGCAAAGGGACTAGAACTGGGCCGAATATATCCTAGCTCTAGTAATTCCTTGTTCGTCTTCTCGATCTCATCCTTGTATCTTTTGGGATGTCGATAAGGGGTGGTAATGACTGCCTTTGTCCCCTCCTCTAGCTCAATGATGTGCTAAAATCCCCTGTCTGGCGGTCTACCTACTGGAAGGTCCCAAAATACCTTTTCTTGCTTCTGCAATAAGGCCTGAATATCAGCTGGGTGTTGGGTGTTGTTCTCTGGAGGTTTTCTAAAGGTGACAAAACATTTTGCCGACCATTCTATGTCATCCTGCCTGAGCACTACCTCCATTCTCTGCGAAGAGACTAGTTTTGGGGGATAAGTGTTCATGCCCCTCAAAACTACCTGTTTCCCATCTGGTCCCTGGAATTCCATTTCCATTGCTCAGTAGTCTATAGTATATTTCCCTATTGAATAAAGCCATTAAACGCCTTATACTACATGTGTATCTGCCACATCCACTACATAAAATGAATCTGTCATCTGGTAATTGCCTAATGTGACATTCAGTTTTGGAATCCAATAGTTGCACTCCATGCTAGAGTTTCCGGCTACTGCTAAAGTAAATCCCTCAAACTTCTCTGTCGGAATACCCTGCTTGGCTACCCAAGCAGAATCAATGAAATTGTGGGTTGCTCCCCCATCAACCAATACTCCCACTCTGTGGCCCTGTGCTACTCCCATGACCTTGAGAGTATGGAATCTAGGTACTCCAGATAGTGTAGCAATAACTCCCTCTGGTGTATCACCCTGGAGTGACTCCTCCTCTGCTGCCCGCAATTCTTCTATTGTTTCCTGCTCGTAGTCCTCCCCTTCACTGTCTGAATATACCTCTATGTAGTGGGCCTTTGCCTTTCCTGTGCACCTATGTCCTAGAACCCATGGTTCCTGACAACTAAAACATAATTTCTTCCGTCTGAAATCTTTCCTAGTGTCATCGTCTAACCATGTTTTCTTCGAGACTTCCTGCTGGAAAGGTTTCTTGTCCTTGTCCCTAACTGGAAAGTTGTTCTTGAGTGGGAACCTGTTCTTCAGAACTGAGTCTTGGAGATCTCTAGCTCGGCTAATGGCATCCTGTAGAGTGGGGGGTTTGTAGGCTTTCACCCATCCCCGTAGTGGCTCTGTCAGGGCCTCAGTAAACAACATCGTCAATCTGCTCTCTCACACATCTGTTACCATAACAGCTATCCTCTAGAATTCTGAGATGAAGGCCTTGGCGCAACCTGTTTGCCTGAGTTGAGCCAACTCCCTGAAATGTATCTTTGGATCTTTCCTGTCGAACCGCTCCATGAGTTTTTGAGTGAACTCACTATAGGAGTGGATGGTGTTGTGACCCAATGTCACTAATCCGTGGTACCACCACTCATGGGCCTCTCCGTCCAGGTGGAGTGTAGCCAATTTAATGGCATCTATCTCTGTCATAGGATTGAGTTGGAAGTAGGTATCCAACTTCTAAACCCATATCCTCGTTGAACCTCCGTGAGTCCCATCAAAGTTTGGGATGGTCAACCTGCCCAAGGTTTTCTGCAACTCATAGTTATGATTGAACCCCTTGCTGAAATTCTTGGGGCTGTTTCGACTCTTCATGTTGCAAAAATCCGAAAAAGACATGTCTGCATCAAAATCATCCCCTAAGTCCCTGTATTCCTACAAATAGGCCCCAAAGGGTTCGCTAGGCTCTACCTGCATGACTGGCCCTGCTACTGCATCTGCCAAGAAGTGAGGCATAGTAGGCCTGCCAGAAGATCTGTTATATATGCGGGGTGTGTTCTGCATATTGGTGTATGCATCTATAATATTCCCAAAAGTGACATGCATGCAAACCCTAAAAATGACATGCATGCAAACCCAAAAAAAATGACATGCACGCAAACCCTAAAAGTGAGATGCATGCGAACCCTAAAAATGACATGCATGCCATCCCAGCATTATTATAATGATGCATGCACTATTTAAGTCTCCCTCTGCATGCATGCAAGTCAACGGCAAATTAGAAGATAAAGTGACATGCATGCAAGTCAACGGCCAATTAGAAGATAAAGTGACCTAATTAGGTCAAAAGATTAGGGTTTTGCGCAGTTGAACTTTATAAATAGAGGAGAAAGCAAGAGGAGACTTCACTTTTTGATTATGATTATTTTGGGAGCCCTTGGATAGCAGCACAGCAGTTGGGGTTGGAGACGGAGTCTTCAGCTAACAGGATTTCGGCAGTGAAACATCTGTCCTAGTCTTATTCCGGTCAATGCAAGAGGATAGATCATCTAGATATATCGCCGTGCTTCAAAGAAGATAAAGATTGTTGAGTTATTAGGTCAAAAGATTAAGTTCATTGGCAGCTAGGCGACTTATTATCATAGTGGTTTATTATTGA
>LPNX010693331.1:1014968-1061627 GCA_001517045.1 Pseudotsuga menziesii
CTATATATGATTATTGTTGATTGATTTGGAGCTTTTGAACAGCAGCACCTTGTGCAGCCGCAACATTTGGGGTTGAAGACGGCTTCTTCAGCTAGCGAGGGTTCGGCAGTGAGATATCTACCCTAGTCTCTTCGGGATAGACCATCCAGGTTTATCCACAGCATTCATCGTACACTTCAGTATCCGGAGATCCAGCACACTCCGAAGGATTATTGACAGACCCATGTTTTGTAGTTGGACGTAGCAGGGAAACCACAAAAGGATTCGCTAGGACCACAAAACCCAGTCTTTCCTCCACATGTTAGCTTCCTCTTTCTTAGCAGGCCCATCCTACGGCATCCCGAGATTATTAGGCATCAGTTTTCTCATCTGGAGCAGCTATCAGCAAATAGAGAGCTTGGGGGGGTGAGAAGTAGAACCATAGATCAATTCGTTAGGGCTCTTAAAGGCAGCCAAACCTCCGCATGTGACAGTCCATCTCTCCGGCATCAGCAGACAGACAATCAGCTTACGGTACAGCGGGGCGGTAACACCGGAGGAAAGGAGCACTACTAGCCCACCTATCTGGATCTTTATGCATGCAGCTATCTCTGGAGTCATTATTAGCCGGGATATCAGTGGTAAGTGTTTATTTCTCTCTGCAAACCCTAGCCCTAATTCAACTACATTTTAGGGAATTTTTGCATGGCAAGTTTGCATGCACAGTTATTTCATATTTTTGTATAAGATTGAGTGTGTGAGTCAGCACTACAATAGAACATTAGAGAATATCAGTATTTGGGATATTACATTTTGGTTGTTGCGTGGAGCTTTGAAGCAGTTAACACGTCCACGCGCTCTGTTTGAAACTGCGCCAACACAATTAGCGACCCATCTCAGAGGCGATTTTCTAAAAATTTTAAAGCAGCTGGATTGACCACCGAATAAACCAACGTTTCCATTGGCGGTTTCTATCATCAAGGAGCAATGGATTTCTTCCCGACAGTTGTGCTACAGCCGAGTATGTTGAGATCTCTGACAGAGTTATATCTTCTAAAAAAAACTAAAGCGATCAATCAATTAAAGTAACGATTCCTTCCAAGGTAAGATTTTACAGGATCGACAGTGAGCCTAGGTTTCAGTGAAGAACTAGCAGCCGAGTCGTGGTTACGTGGACTTTGGTCAAGCATCTACCCACCATTTGGGTTATTCATTAACAGCCAATTGGTTAAATACAAAGATAATTTTGTCAACGATTTGGGGGTCAACCGGTGGCAGAGCTATCTACATTTTTTGTGGCAGCTGAGGAGATCGAAACTGGCAGCTGAATTCAATGGAATTCCTCGTCTTCTATTATTGACAGCAACTGGGAATTTCTTCACCGACATGGCCCGTAGATTCCTTTGCAAACTGAATTGTGGGGTGTGGATTGGATCGACGTTTCGTTTGACAACTGATTTCATGGAAATTTTTCACATTGTATCAGCGACTTAGGGTATCACCGTGACCACGCGGAGCTTTCAGTAAACGCATCATTTTCTTCCTGTCAGACGATGAGAGTTCCACGATATAAGTCATTGACAGTCGTGAGCATAGAGAAATCTACTTTGTTAAAGGAGCATACCGTGTGACGTGGCCATGAAACGACTAGTCTTTGCCTAATTGAAGAGAGGATCACCTAAGTCACCTGACACGGGACACGAAGGATACAAGGATTCAAGTGTCCGACACGGGCACGGTGACCCACGGAATCAGGACACATAGGACATGTTAAATATATATATATATATATATATATTAAAAATATAGACATATAGATCCAAATTTTTACAAATATTCAATAGAAATCAAAATCAATGCACATTTAACATTAGTAATTACACATTTAAATCCTTCAAATCTTCTTCACCTACACACCAAACACACTTTAGAACCCTTTCCACACTTGCAAATGATAAAAAGAAAGTGAAAATTTTGATTTAAAGCAATTCTGGGCATTTTTTTAGTGGAAAACATGTCCTATTTTCTAGACACGCACTGACAGTCCTCGGACACGCGTGTCCGAAAACAGGACACGCTACAAAGACGTGTCGGACACGCTCTGTCAACGTGTCCGTGTCCGACACGCGGACACAGGACACGCAGGCCCTTTTGGACGAATCCGGTTTCATAGAGGATCACCCAATACGCGTGGAAATTGACCGCAACACTCGTCCACCAGTTTATCCGTGTGACGTCTCATGTTTTCACTTGCTTTTTTCATTGACTGCCAATCGCACGGTGATCAACATCAAGTGATTTGTCTTCTTTTTTGGGCAACCGTTGGTTACATGGGTTATTTTTATGTAGGAGTTACATTAATAAAGTTTACTCATGTTTTCATTTAGGCAGGAAAAAGTCGATCTTAGATCCACTTTATTTTATTATTTCATTTTTATTATTTTATGAGATCCTTTTTTGGCCTATAAAGAGAATAGTCTCTTTCATTGTAATGGTTGAAAAATCTAGGAGGATTTTTCCCCAGAACTTAATAGAAAAACTCAATAGAGGTGTTTTTTGGATGTTTAATTCAGCATTCTCTTTGATGTGTGGCATTATCTTGATGAGTTTCAATTAGTGTAAAAGTTACTAGATTTAACTTTCTTTCTTCTATGTTTATGTATGAGGCCATAGAGGGGTGTATTCACCACATTGAAAGGCGAAGAAGTTTAGCAGTTTTTATTCTCTTCTCCTTTGTAAGAATGCATGTACGAGTATTGATCTTCACATTTTATCTAGTTTGATTGTGTGATATTGATCTCTTGTGTATATAGCGCACCTCCCGTAGCTAGAAAGGAAGAAGTATTGTTCGTCGTTTTGCACTGGACTGAGCAGGGTTTGCTCAATCATGCGATCTCTCCCCCTCAGTCACATATGACACAAGGCCCTTTTGAATTCCCTTTTGACTCCATTTTCCCCTCCATATACAAAGACACTGGTCTCTCCTTAAGGAATGATTATTCCCTTCTTCCATCAACCATTCAAATTACCTATTATACTACAACCATTTCTCTAAGGCAGCCTCTTCTATTCACCCTGTCCACCATTGTTTCCTGCCTTAGTGATCTTAACCAGTGAAGCACGACTCGTTGGAGACTCGCGGGTACTCGCAAGTCTACCCAAGTCAGCACCCAGGACGAGTAACCGGAGAATACTCGTTGGAGAACTTGTCCAACTCTGCTCACTCGTCAAACTCTTCTAGATTAGCTGAGACTTGCCATTTACTCGTTGGGACTCGGCATGACCCACCAAAAACGAAGGAAATAAGACCCCACGGCTACAGGATTGGAGAAATTTAACCTACAGGTAAAACAAAATTTATTTCTGTTCATTGAAGAAATTCGTTTAAGTTCAGGCAGAAAACACCACACTCAGGGTTGCGGCTTGCTAACTGCATTTCTTACCCCTAAGGCAGCCTTTTAACTCTAGAATTTGCATTACTTTCCTTCCACGGTGGTTAACCCACGCCTCGTTTCATCGATAGCATGTTCATTTCCCTCCCGACTGGACAATGGCCCTTAATTTTCCCTTCGACAATGGTATTTTACGGTGGCCATGAATTACTTTCTTGTGTGGCCCGTAATTTGCCCTTCCACAATGGTAAAATCGCAAAGATAAATATGTTTAATGTTTAGATTTATGAAGTATAAAGGTTTTTTTTTTAATGGTAAAAAGTTTAAAGGTTACAAACTTATAACTTGTAATTTTAATTTTTTCAAATTTTAAAATATATACATGTATATGTTATTTTTGGATATTATATGTAATAATATTTATTATGTATGTATTAATATTGATATTATATTGGATAAGTGAATATATTTTAAAGATATGGATTGGAAATGATATTAACCTCTTTTATTCCCCAAAATTTACCATATTTTAAGTTTTTTTCTATTTGCCGAGTCTTGTCGAGTCTTGTTGAGTCTTTGTCGAGTTTTTCCCAAGTCGACGAGTCACATACCGACCAAGTCTTTGCCGATTTTTCCGGAGTCGATGAGTCACATGCCGACCAAGTCTTTGCCGAGTCCGAGTCGTGCAACATTGATCTTAACCTTAGGGAAGCCCCCCTTGAGTTGGAGAAGAGCCAACCTGAAGCAAGGAAAAGAGGAGTGTGGTGATAGTGGTTGCTCTTTTCACAATTTCCATCAGGAAGGTGTGCCTACTTTTGGGCTTTGACATACGCACGCCGGTCAGGAGCGGCAACAGGTAGGAAGAAATTCCCAATTCTAGAAACTTGGGCAATGGAGTCCTGAAGTGGAGAGCGGAGGGATTAAGATCTTCTTCAAAGGTACATAAAAGTGTGATGGAATCAAACTTGAACCAACACTCCTTTACGCAAGATGTCCCTGCACAACTTAAACAATAACTACACAAAAGCATTATATCCAGGAGTATCTATGCTAAAGATTAGAAAGCATGCATACAAACAAGTAAAACATACAACTCTAAAATCTATTCACATAAATAACTCAGAGAAACAAATAAGAAACTACTTATTTATTCTCTCCTACTAATTATCATTAATCCTTCAAAGACCAGTTATAACATCAAAGAATGTAGCAAGAAGCCGATACAGTTATACCTCATGTAACACAGAAAATCACCACACACTGATGCCCAACACAAGTATGGCTCCAAATCCTTTTTATTTCGTTCAATACTTCAACAGTGTTCACGGTGCTATCATTTCGTGGTGTCTCCCTGTTTGGGTCACTCCTACTGCCTCCAAACAGTCCATGCTCACTGCCAACAAGTGGATCGTTTCTGTCTCCCATCTCTTCTTCACCCTCAGTCTCAAACTGCTCTTCCTCTTCCACTTCCAGCAGTTCTTGTTCTAGTACTACCTGTCCCTCTACCCAAAACTCTGATAAGAACATGCACGTGGAGTCACCCAGTCTTCTCCTCCTGTATGTGGGGTATTCAGTACTTTCTGGATTCACAAAATTTCATGAAATCACAGGCTGGCAGGACTTAAGGATCTGATACCACTTTGATGATCCCTGTGGATATGGACTAAAAAAATTTCTCCACCTTGAACAGTTAGAAAAGCTAAGGGTACTATGAATGGTATGGCCACCTAATTTACCGCTGTAGTATGATGTATCAAATCAACTTCTTACTGCCCTTAATATTTATTGGATCTCTAGACCTTGTGCAG
Source organism: Pseudotsuga menziesii (assembly GCA_001517045.1). NCBI lineage: Eukaryota > Viridiplantae > Streptophyta > Pinopsida > Pinales > Pinaceae > Pseudotsuga > Pseudotsuga menziesii. The sequence continues at coordinate 1,020,148 of LPNX010693331.1, forward strand.
GGTTGCAAACCTCATGGATTTAGCTCATACAAGTGAATATCTCTGTGTCTTGGATCGCCAAGTTAATGTTATTATAGATTGTACAATGTACTTCAAAAGGAGACAAGTCTAAGTTCATTCACTGAGTATTTGATTGACAAATTTTGGCAAATAATTTGCAGACTGTGTCCAGTAGCTTACTATTCCAATGGCTGAGTTTTAGGTCACTGCTGTATTTATCTTGACATAAATCAAACCCAAGGAATGACATTTTGACTTAGATATTTCACCAAACACTTGAGCTGCTGTTGGCTGTAACTTGCTGTTGACTATTTTCAGACCCTTGGCACAAGATTCTTTGTATTGGACTGTTCATTTAATGTGATCTATTCATGTGGCAGCATGTATATTATTTTATACATATAAATATTGCATAGCAGAAATAACACACACAAGCATTAACTTCAAAAAACACTCAGACTAATTTTTATTTAAAATGGGATGTTTACATGGCTGGAAGTGATGATGGGGCTGAATGCTAATATAATGGAGAGATATGGCAGCAGCAAACTCCACAAATGAAGTACCAGATCCCACGAGTTGATGGCAGCAGTGAGGTGACTGTCCAGAGGCGTCCCAATAGCGGTAAATGGAACACGACGTGAGTAGGAAATCCTGTAGCAGCTTGTGAAAGGAAATAGAATGTAAACATTGGTGTCTAACTTGCCCTTTCTTCCAGCAGCTGATAAGACAATGCCTCCAATGGGTGCACCCACTCTTCCAACAACTATACGCTCTGTATCAACCACATTTCGATGCATAAGATGAATCGAGTAAATCACAGCTGCGACCTCCTGTAGCTAGGGAATACAAATACGCCCTTGAGTTGCAGCTTATCTCCACCATGAGTTACTGAGATAACTGAGAAGGGAACTCACCCTCTTCACTGCTTGACCATTGCACTCATGATTTGACAAGCAATATGTAGACTCTTCTACTGAGTGTGCCCCTCCTTCAAAGTCTGGAATCTCTGCTCAATACCATAAACTGAAAATGAAATGAAGACTTGCACCACAGCAATGGCATTCACTTGAGAAATCTGAGATGATTCTTCCTCATTTGGATGGCTAGGATAGATAGTATCACTATCGAAACCATTCACCTCCTCCTAGGGTTTCGTTCAAGAGAAGCTCGAAGCTCTAGAGCTCTCAATATCAAATGCAAAATAGACAAGAATGAGCTCTCATTTCCCTTTATATAATTTCACTTTCCCTCTCTTAGTGACTTTTCAACTTCCCTTGACGTTTTCTCCATTTAAAATTTTCTAAAGTGACTTTATGGAGAAATATCCCTCATTCCCCCTTTTAATTTCAAATTGAGCACTTTATGACTTAACTTTTATTTTCCGCTCACTTTAACATAAAGTGACTTTTATAGTCACTTTAGATAAATTAAGTACTAATGTCGTTTTATAAAGTCCTTTCTACCTCGGTGACATTAATAATTAATTAATTCCCTTTTCTGCCGACTATAGCCTACGGACACTGGATAGGCTAATGAGTCGCTCGTGGTGACTATTCGGAAAGGCACATTACATCCTAGGTAAGGATGCTCACCCCAAAGATCTGGGTAGAGACAAAGACAAGTTTGATGAGAGAGACAATGAAGCAGTAATGATCCTTAAACTGTCCATGACAGATGCCATGCTTCTTGCAATCCAGAATGGGAAGAATTCAGTAATGATTTGGAAGCAGTTGAAAGATCTGCATGAAACCTCGAACAAGGGTCGAACCTTCTTCCTAAAGAACATGTTGTTCTCAATCATGATGGATGAGAGTGCATCATTACAGGAGCACTTACTTAAGATCAAGGATATCAGAGAACAATTGGCCTCCATTGAGAGCAAGAACATGGTGACAATCAGGTGTAATATCCCAAATATTGATATTCTCTAATGTTCTATGATAGTGTTGACTCGCACACTCAATCTCATACAAATTTGCAAAATAACTATGCATGCAAACTCGCCATGCAAAAATGCCCTAAAATATAGCTAAATTAGGGTTAGGGTTTTGCAGAGAGAAATTAACACTTACCACTGATATTCTGGCTGATAATCAGTCTAGAGATAGCTGCATGAATAAGGATCCGGATGGGTGGTCTAATAATGCTCTTTTCCTCCGATGTTACCGCCCCGCAGTGCTGTAAAAACCCTCCACACTGAAGGTGATGTTTTTGTAGGAGGAGAGGTCTGTTCAAGCTTAAACTTTTTGAGCTTGTCCGTCTGCTGATGCCGGAGAGATGGCCTCGCACATGCGGAGGTTTGGATTCCTCTAAGTGCCCTAGCAAATTGATTAGCAATTCTGTTGCTCACGCCCCCAACTGATCTGTTTGGCTGATAGCTGCTCCAGGTGAGCAAACTGATGGTTGATAATCACTGCATACCGTAGGATAGGCCTGCTGAGAAAGAGGAAGTTGACATGCGGAGGAAAGACTAGGTTTTGTGGTCCCAGCAAATCCTTCTGTGTTTTCCCTGCTACTTCCGGCTGCAAAATGTGGATTCGCTAATAACCCTTCAGAATGTGTTGGATCTCCGAATACTGTAGTATATGATGGATGCAATGGATAAACCTGGATGATCTATCCCAATAGGAGACTAGGGCAGATATCTCACTGCCGCTAGCTAAAGACACCGTCTCCAACCCCAACTGCCGCGGCTGCACGCTGTGCTGCTGCTCGAACGTCCAAAATCAATCAACAATAACAATAGATATTCTCTTTGGTCCAATAACCCTTATTAAATAGAAGAGCATGTACTTTTAGGGTTTGCATGTCACTTTTAGGGTTTACACTTCACTTTTGCATGCATGCAATTCTAATTTCATGTTGACTTTAACACTAAAATAAGGCATGCATGCTCCGCATGCTTTATGATATGAACTCTTATGGCCTTCTTACTACACTACTGACTTAATAATACTGAATTGATGTAACTTTCTACTCCTAGTGCTATTAGCCCTCAGTTATTCCCTTTTTATAAAAACGGAACATTACATCACGCTGAAAAGTTTACCATGTGCTTATGAGTATTTTATTGAGACTTTCAACATCACCTCTACAAATGTTGACATGAAGTTTGATGAACTTTGGACCAAACTCTTACAGCAGAATAGATGGAAGAATTAGTTCGATAGAAGCAATGAGACAGAGTTCAGAACAGGCCTTTACCGCCAATTTCTAGGGCAAAGGTAAATGGAGAAACAAGAAAGGGCAGGGCAACAAAGATGACGCCATAAAGAATACAAAGAGCATCAATTGTCACTATTGTGGCAAGACTAGCCATATGAAGAAATTTTAAAGAAAGAGGTTGGATGACCAAAACACTAACTAGGGAGGGTCTCAACAAAAGGCTCATGTTGTAGAACACACAATGGAGGAGGAGTCAGCCTTCTATGCCTTCATGGCTAAGCAACCAGTAGCCAAACACCGGTCATCTACTTGGTACATCAACTCCTGTGCATCTTGCCATTTCACCAATAGACAAGACTAGTTCACGAAGTACACTCCCAGTGTCCCTAAAGATTCAATAATCTTCGATGGTGGTGAAGAGTACATGGTCGTTGGGAAAGGAAATGCTTAGATTTTCTTTAGAGGTAGCATGCTCATTTTACTTAATGTGCATTATGTGTCAAGTATGGAGCTTAATTTACTATCTGTTAGTCAGATTAACATTGTCCCCATCTTGCTATTAACATTAGTGATCACAAATGTTATTCGGTTGACAAAGAGACCCAGAATGTTTTAAATCCTCACAGGAAAAAAATTTCAAGTCTGAAACAGCAGCAAATTAACTCAGAAAACAGAATTTATCTCGAAATCTGTGCCAACCTCGAAAATCGTGCCAAAAAACTGTTGTACGGAACTGTACTTTTCTGCCTCGAAAACAGTGTCTTTTCAGCCTGCAATTAATGTTCTACGGTCTGCATTTATTGCTGTCACTTTCTTGGGAATCGAGCCAGTTTCATTGGGATTTGAGCCTACACGTGTGGTTGTCATAAATGCTCAAGTACTGTTGTACATACTACAGGCTGCCTTGGGATTTGTGATGCTCCTCTCTTTGGGATTCGTGCCACTTCTCTAGGGCATTCCTTCTTTCTCACAATCTTCTTCTTCTCTCTCTCTTCATTAATGGTGTGATCAATTTGTCTTTTCTCTCTTGTTTTATACTTTAAAATTTGTAACCACCTAATGTATGGTTGAGATACATTTACAAAATCAAGGGCCATCATTTAATGCACCCACATTTAATAATTAATTTACTTTAATTATTAAATAATAACTTAAGTGAGACCCATCCTATAAAATACAAAACATCATTTCATTTATATATAACTCACTTTATACATAAATATACAAAGGACAAAGTCTAAGTGCTCTTCATCACACCACACCAAAAATATGAAAGAGGAGTTAGGACCTTCAGAGTTAACTTTTCAACAAGGTCTGCCACAGGATGACCTGCTTGAGGCATGCAAGAAAGATCTTGCTTCAAAGTTTGAGATGACCGACCTTGGATTGATGCACTACTGTTTAGGCATGGAGGTGTGGCAGGAGGATGGACATGTTTTTTTGGGGCAAGGAAAATATGTTGCAGATGTTCTAAGGAGATTTATGATGGAGGATTGCAGAGCCATGATCACCAACTGGAAGAAGCTTCATGCTTCTGAGGGAGAGTTGGTGGATCTTACTTTGTTTCGTCGGCTTATTGATTTGTTGATGTATTTGGTCAACACCAAACCAGATATGAGTTTTGCGGTGAACACTCTCAATCAAGTCATGGTGGAGCCCAAGAGAGTGCACTGGACAGCCGCAAAACATACATTGAGATATCTTGTTGGGATTGTAGACTATGGTCTGTACTACAGGAGGTCAGGTGGAGTGCACTTGGTTGGCTTCATGGATTCAGATTGGGAAGGAAGTGCTTCAGACCGAAAAAGCACTTCCAGTTGTCGCTTCAGTTTGGGCTCGACAATTGTGTCGTGGTTCAGTCGGAAGCAAAAGACCGTTGCTTTGAGTTTTGCAGAGGCTGAGTACATGGCAGCCAGTCAAACTAGTTGCGAGGCATTGTGGCTTCGCAAGTTCATGGTTGACTTATCTGGTCAAGAGCTGAGGCCTACTATCATTCATTGTGACAATCAGAGTTGCATCAGGCTCTTTGAGAATCCAATGTTTCATGACAGGTCAAATTACATTGAGATTAGATACCACTTTATCAAAGACTATGTCCAGAGAGGAGCTGTAGAGTTACAGTACATTTCTACAGATGAGCAAGTAGCAGATATTCTCACGAAGTCTTTGGGAAGAGGAAAGCACATTCATTTCAAGGACAAGATGGGAGTGGTGAAAAACACTTTCCTCAGTAAGAGGGAGTGCTGAATTTTTACCTAGGAAGTGTTCGTTCACTCATGCCTTGGGGTGGACAAGGACACTTCAATAAGTGGTCCCTAGCCTATTTAAAAAGGTGAATGACTTTATTATAAAGTGACCTTTTTAATGTGAGTTTGAGTTTATATTTTAAAAGTAACTTTATGAGATTTTAAGAGTGGGTGTGCATTAAATTCTCATTTATTAATTAAAATTTAAAAGTGATTTTTAATGAGGAAATGAGATGGGCCTCAGATCTCATTTAGTTGGCCTCTAATCTAAACCATTGATCTAGAAGTGGAAGTTATTCAAACAAAAAGGGCTTGGGAAAGAAAAATGGAATTTTATTGTTCACATTCCAAAGAGAGTTTTTGGACAGAAGAGAGAGCAAGAGAGATTGAGAGAGAGAAGAAGAAACCCTTGAGAAAATTTGAGAAAACTGAGTGACAGGTTGAAGATCAAATCAAAGGGCACATTTCCCAAGGCAAGAAACCCATACAGCAGGCACACTTTTCGAGGAGAAGGTTGTATTGTACCTTCCCATACAACAGCATGAATTTCGAGGCATCAGGGCATGGTTTTCGAGGTGAATGTACAGCATTTAATGTTGTCTATACAGCACAGATTTCGAGGAGATGGGCACATTTTTCGAGGCAAAAACGTTGTATCGTACAACATAGAAATCGAGGTCATACAGCAAGGAAATCGAGGTCATACAGCAATTTTGTCAGTGAGATATTGACACGAATTTCGAGAAGGGAGATAAGTACTGTTGTGATAATGTGATTAAATTTTGTATTTTGCCTGAAGAAATAAAAGCTCTCTCTCATACAGGTTTTCCCTTCAGGGTTTTCCCTGGACCAATTTTGGTCAAAAATCTTAGTGTTTATTTTCATGTGTGTTGCCTGAGTTTAAAATTTATGAGTACGAGATTAGGGCTGTTAAAAATTTTTAGAGTTAAAAAGTTGGAGTCTGTGACGCCACCCAAGAGGGAGGTCAGAGAGAGAAGGGAACCAGAGAGCTTTTCCAGCTATATGGCACAGGTGACCAGCTTGCGTGAGTCTGAGCTTACTACTTATGAGGAGGTTTCTGCACATCAGGTTTGGAGAGATGCCATGATGAAAGAGTATAATTACATCATGAAGAATGGTGTGTCGGAGGTGGTTCCGAGACCAGAGGGGAAGTCAGTTTATCTTTTTGCTTAAAGCTTGAAGGTACGAATTTTGTGGCTGATAATTTCAATTTTTTAAAGATTATTGATACTAACATGATTATTAGAAAGTTCAAGAAAGTGTTTGCATGTCCAAAAGAATGTTGGAATAGGTGCAGGGATATATTATAGTTGGCCCTCAAAGGTTCTCTAGAAAACTTCCAAGGTTCATCTTTGCAAGTGATCTCCCAAGTTCATAATCAGATTGCCAATTCCTTGCAGACGAATTACAAAACAAATATATGATAACAATAGTATATACCTGATCCTAGTACAGGCGTGGATAGATAATGCTTGCAAAAGTAACCATCCTCCATGGAAGAAATTTGAAGGTTTCCAGGTTCCCGGGTTTGTCCATTCTTCCAGTTCTATTTCGACAAAGATAATGGTATGTACTCAGCTCATCCTTGATATAGTTTTGTCCTAGATTGTTTCCGAAGAGAGAGAAATTGGCATGAATAATATAGTCAAGTGTCTACATTGCTGGTATGATTTCACTTTACCCTTCTCTATTATCATAGTTAGGGTAGGTAGGTATAGTTTCGTTTGAGTTCAACATTTACTGTTACCCATGCACTGCACTTGTCATAATTTCATTTTGATTTTAATGCGTTTCATTTTGAACAAGGCAGGACGGATGTGTCTGCCTCATGATGCATTTGACATTGTTCTTGTTAGATGTGTTTCTAGGTCTACAGTTATCCAGGAGATTCTAGGGGATTCTCATACACTCCCAAGAAGAGTGTATGTCCAGCAGTGGAACCAATTGCTACGCCTCAAGGAAAAGGATTATTTTTTGCTATGTAAAGGCCAAGATTTAAGCATAGAGTGTTGATTTGGGGCTAAATACCCCTAATCTTGTCATGGATGGTCCTCTTGATTTCCTCCTTCGGGAGGTGCTCACCCTATAGGGGTTGGTTCCCTTGGGGGTCTAATCACTTGGATACATGACCACACTCATTTATTTGCCATGTAAAAGGGGATAGGATTTGTACAACACACCTTATTTGCTCACTTGGACCTATTTCTAGCTATAAAACTCCTCCTCTAGGTTGTGTTACCCGCAAATTTTACTTCCTTATTGAAGAAGCCTACAAGGATAATGAAGGAGAATGTTTAGGGCACACATTTGTTGGGGTCAATTGAGGCATCACGTCCTCCTTTTGGCACAACTAGCACTTCTTGTAGCCTAATTGCACTTTATTTACTATTTTTATGTCATTTAGAGATATTTTATTGTTATTGTGAGTGAATTAGCCCCCAAAGTTGTGGGTGAGCAAGCCAAATGTTATATTTTTACATTATCTTATAGGCTAATAACTTAAAATTAGGTGAGGCTAGTCTTTATATAATTAGTTCCTCCCTCTCATTGTAAAAATACAACAAGATATGGGTTCATTATGAGATCCTTTCATTTTCTACTAATCTATTGGAGCTCTTGATGCTATGTGCACCTCTCTTGGGATGATCTTCTTTGCTTGAAGGATGAATGAAGTTTTTTCTAGGGCTTAATTTTGCATGCGGTTTGGTTGATGCTACGATTTGTTGTAAGCCTAGTTAACGCTTTTATAGTGCATTATGCTAAATTGTTAGGGTTTCTTGCTAGCATTTTCTCAACTTTGTATGAGACTATCCTGTCAAAGGAGCTTCCCATTATGGATTAGGCCTTGGGTTGCTTAGCTCTCCCTAATTAGGCACTTCTACCTAACCCTTGAGGTTGCTAGTCGATTCCCTAATTGCAAGTATTGGAATCCATTTCTAGAAAGGGACGTTGGTATTCATCTCTCAATGCCCTAGGGATTGAGACAAGAATCATATTGCCATATGCTATATCTTTTCAACAAAGCTATCTCTCCTTTACCAATTTACTTGTATTTTATTTTACACGCATCTCTATATTGAAAAAACCCTAAAAATATAATTTTATTGAAAAATCCTAAAATTTTAGATAAATTCATAAAACCAAAAATATTTGCAATTTGATCATTTTGGTCCACCCATCAAATTCACCCAAGTGGATTTATCCACAGATCTCTAAGGGTGTCTAATTTTGACCTTGTGCATTAGGAAACCTAAAATTGCCCAAATTAGGGTTTCTATAGGATTTTTGGAAATTCTAGCTAAATCATCAAATTCGCTCAAGTGGATTTATCCACAGATTTTGGAGAGCGTCCCCAATTGCCTTGGTGCATTGGGAAACATGAAAATGCCCAAATTAGGGTTTTTGCAGGTTTTTGCAAGGTTTTTGGCAATTCTAGCTGGATCATCATGTGCGCCCTAGTTCACTTGATCTCCTCCCCTTCAAATCGCAATTTTCAGAGGTAGTGCCTTGGGAAGTGTGAAACCCTCCCTTGGGAGTTGTGTAGTTGCATTGAAAGATGTGATATTGATTAGTACAATGAATTAACTCCTTTATATGATTTATGTGTCTTCATTATCCATTGTTGACTCCATATAAGGCACTAATCTCAGCCATAAGGCTCGTACAAAGGTATTTGCAGGCGTGTTGGTGTTTGCAGGTGTCATTTCTTGATTAGGGACTCTCCCCAAGGTTTAGGGGTTACCCGAAGAAGTTGAGGAGTTAGGTTGGGGTGACATTAGGTCTAGCTCCCCATATGCTTACCGTCACTAACACAAGGCATACTTAGTTTGCTTTGAAAGGACTGCTAGTTTGAGTGGTAACACCTACAAAACCTCACAATTTAGTAATATTAGATACAAACTACAACTATATTACTTTCCACATAATTATTCAAATTAATCAAAAAACTATACTACTCACAATTCATGCATGATCTAAAAACCCAGCACCATACAACTAAGTTCTAACTTCTATGCTCTGCTTACACCGTAATAACTGAAGGACACAAGTCACAAATTAGTGCAGATCTAAGTTTTTTGGATGTTTCCAAATAGGACAGCAATGAAGTTTTGAGAAATTCAAGTTACCAACCAGCAGAAAAGAAATAGAAATAACAAAAGGATGAAATGGATTAAAGGCTAAGGACCAAAACTTTCCAGTTTCCACACAACGGTGTAGATCAAAAACACATGAAAAAATCTCAAAGTTAAATACAAACTACAACATTTTTTACTTTCGTCCTAGCCATGTTAAAATCATATAAAACTAGTCAAATCCTGCTAACATGGTTGGTTTCGACGGGCCTCATTCTGCGTGGCAACCTGAATTCGAACCCCACAATGTAGCCAGGAGGAGACACTTAACAAATCCAGCCATGTTAAAAGTTCATGTGGCCCAGGCCAGGTGTGATCGGGTGATTTTGATGGCTTAGATACCCCTAGGTCATGATTATTTAGGCCATAGGCTAGTCCCACAATTCACGGACAAATTAGCAAACAAAAAAATCATATAAAATTACTTCATGCATGATCTGACAATCCAACCCGATAAAATAAAGTTCTACCAGTCCACACACTCGTGCCACTAAATACTGAGGCTCTCAGCTTTCCAAATGCAACCAAATAGGCTAGCAATGAAGCTTTAAGAAACCTGATCCACAAACTAGCAAAGAACAACATCTAATAGAAAGCATTATTCAATCGCTCTTACACATAGATGCCAATCACGCCTCTTGAATGCAAAATGTTAGAAATTTCTCCTATTGCTTGATTCAGAAAAGATGGAAAGAAATAGTCAATCACATTTTTTATGCCAGCTAATATTTAATTATGCAAAATAAAACATCACAGATTAAAAAAACAATGAATGCATATCATTTACATGAATATAAGCAAACCAGAGAGCATGACTGAAGCAGGAAACCAGAACGCTTATTGGAATGTACTATATAGTATAACCCAGAAATATATGGCACTTAAGCATAACTCCATACAGGAACTGACAATATTTCTATCCTAATAAGAAGCTGATTGTCTTGTCCCTCAGGAGAATGACAAGCTTGCCAGATGCTAAGCAAACTGCAAACTATTCCTAAAAACAGTAAAACTAAATCATTAAACTATTGTCCTGGTGTGAAGACAGTTATTACCTTATTTAACATATTCCATTGTCCCACCTCAGGTTGGCAATCTTTCTCCTTGCCAGAATCATGATATTTAAGCTGCTCAAGTTCACAATGATGACAAAGCTAATTACCAAGAACCTTTGAAACAACATAAAGATACAAATTATCATGAAAACACACTTCTGAAGCATCTTCAGGTGTGGCTCAAAAGAATTAATTTAAAGTAGGCTGCTTATTATTACCCGAGGAGCAGGCAAAATCCGTGCTTCTACAGAGGCAAGCCTGTCACTAATTTTGATGCCAAATTCTTTTGCATAAGGATCCTTATTATATGCATTTTTATATACTGTCTGCAAGAAAATTATTTAAACAAATTAGCCCCAAATCAAATCCCTCGAGACACTTATTTTACAATGATACTAAACTTGAGGACGGTTATCTTGAAGAAGTTTACAAAATTATTGTGAAAATCCTAAGATGATATAAACAAAACATTGTAACCAAGATTTTGGATATAAATGACAAGCTTGATCAAACCTATAATCAAAAGAAAGGCTGAGTATTTAGTACTGCAGAAAGAAAAACCTGCAAAATGCCGTTCTCCCTATCTTGCGGCCGTTGGCATGTAACCCTCAGCAAAGCAGTGATTTGTTTGTCATTTAACTTCTTTGAATAGCGTTGCCCCTCCACTATTTTACAAACCTAACAATTACAAGAAGCAATATTCAGCTCAAAAAACTATTTGTAACACAAATCAACTGAAGATGAACAAAGGAATGAACTCCTAGTTCAACTGTTAGTGCACATAAAAATAATTGATGAGGAAAACTCAGGCTCCACCTCCATTGGCAAATAGTTCGACCTCTGTTGATTTCCAACTTGGAGGCATGGAAGTTGAGTATACTGTATGGAAATCCCATATGTCTCTCGAAAATACTCAACCACTGATTTCATAGTTAAATTGTCATCCATGGGGAAGCTGAAAACATTTATATCATTGACAATCAAGTTATGAAGCCAGGGTGAAAGCTCAACTCAACAGATTATCAATGAATTAATCTGAGCATAAGGACTGCACAGACCTGCAGATGAATCCATATAAATAAATAAAAACTTACGTTAGCTCCTGCGTAGGTTGTGATGTCAATGTAACAATGCGGTATTTTCGACGCATATTTCCCCTGTGGGTTACCTCAACTCGAACACCTCTTAATGACTTTTTAATCTGATTTTGGAAAAAAATACCAATAGCCCAAGATATCAGACTCTCTCAAATAACTTTTTAAGACTTACTTCATACAAAACCATCTCATACCAAAATTTTAGCTATTAACATTAATAGAGGAAAAAATGCAAAATCCATCAGTATCATAAACATTTAGAAAATGCAACATTGGGCCATCATCACATGGCATTCATTATGAGATATGACTAGCTATTTTCTATGTTGATCCCTGTTTCTGGATTCAGACTCATCAAAGCTTTTGTATCTAAAGAAATGTAGAAATGTTTGAACCATAATCACAACTTCTGTATGCTGTGTTCAATATTGTAGACCTCACATACCAATAAAAAATGGTGGAACAAACAAACACTATATATATATATGGAAAGAAAAACGAGAAATTGCGGTTATATGCTATTTGGTTTAAGTATGCTCATTATTAACTAGACCTAAGTTTAAAGCATTATTCTTAGAATATATCTAGTTTTGCCAAGTACTTGTGCATATATTTTTATGTTTCTAATACTTTATTTTGCACATTTGGTGCATAATAGGTGGCTGGTTTTACATTTTTCTTGCCAGGACAAGAGGAGGTGCTACCAAAAAATCGATGATCTAGGCCACCCAAGGCCTTCGGAGCAATAATCCTCTATCTTGCCTCATTTCTAAAACCTTGTAAGCCTTTGGATCCAATTTAACAAGGACCAAAGGCGTCCACCTCAAAATATTGTAAAAGTAAATAATAAGAGCGAGTGAGCTAGTTAGCACTCGCATCCATCCCCCCTAGGTGTCCCACATCATTTTCATGGCGTGAGCATTTTGCCTTTTGCTTTTGTTTTATTTTGCTAACATTAGATTAGTTTTGATTTTGGTTTGTTTAGTTATCTTTCCTTTCGAGTTATTTTATTTGTAATTTGCAAAGTAACAAACCCATCCTTGCTTTCTCCAAGTATCGAAAGGGAAAAGAGATTCTTGGCCTTTAGTAATTAGCAGAACATTTGTTTATCTTTGCAAGTTGTTTTTCTTTTAAACCGGAACAAATATTTCACACAAATCTCCACGTATGCTCTATCCACACAGGCTTGCCTAAACTTTGGAATATCCAAAAATGGGGTTTGTCGCATTCAATAAGTTCACATGTAATTAAACAAATCCAATTTAACTAAAATCAATCCCCTTAAAGAACAGAAATTCGTCGTCTCGCCTTTGGCCTTTGTGGGCAAATTTCACAAAGAAAGCAGGAACAACTACATAGTGAATGCGTGGCCCCGACAGGCTACACCCTCGATTTGTGTAGTGTTGGACACACACCCACAACTCCGATCTAGCCCACATTTCCTCGTTTGGAGCCACATTCGTCAAATCCAGGCTTTGTTCCTCGTACCTCATGGTATATCAAAACCCCCTCCCCATAATCCACCCATCCTAATAATTAAAATTGTTAAGAAGCATTCGCACATCTCCTTTTCAGCAGCAACTTTATGACTCCATTGGCACTGGTCTACTTTGACAAACTGCATTGTTTAAATCAATTATGTATCATTATTAATCATCTTATGTGTTGCTATCTTTAATTTCATGATCATTCGCTTTCTTGTTTCAGTAATCATTTCAAACTCCTAGATTAATTCTCATTTTCGTAACTTAGCTTAGAGCTTTAGTTTTTCTTTATTAGGACTGTTACCACCTGAGTTGCACTCTGTTGGACTTTCTAGTGAGTCGCAAAAAATGAACAAGTACTTGTTCAAATTCAGAGTTTAGAAGTCCATTCAGTCCTTCCAAAGGCTCTTTTTCACTTTTTTACCACATGTTCATAACCTGCAGGGAGATTGTAAAAAATGTGCTGGCATGGGTTTTTTGTAAAGAACTTGGCTTCCTAGGACTTAAACATCAATCCGGGTATTCCAAGGTGTTTTTTCCATGTTAATTATATGTTGTTGAATAAACGACTTATAATTTTCAAGTTTTTCCCCTGCTCCTCCAAAACTGGGATGGTCATCTTAGTGGTTTTACCCTGGGAGGTTATTAAAGTTCACGTGTCAATGTATATAAACTTGCTAGACATTATTATTGAGTCGTATGGACATGTGTTAGGCCCCCCTAGGATTTTTTTAAAGTTTTGTGAAAAATAAATTTTCTCGTAAACTTGGGTTATTTCTTAATAGTTTAAATGTGAAAATTAAAAATATAATAAAAGTGTGGTCTAGAGTCCGAAATTTCCATGGGGGTATTCGTTTTCGCACTTAGAGAACCCACTTTGCTCCTAGACCCTCTTTCCTAAGTTTTCGAGTAAGTATTTATCTCCAAAATTGAATATTACTCGAAAATGGAGAAAAAGACCAAAAATTTGGAAAATAAAGGAAAAAGACAAATTCCTTAATCAATGGAAACATGTCAGAGACATGTCAGAGACATGTGAGACATGTCAGAGACATGTCCGGATTTCAGGGAAGTTAACTAAACATCAAATAAGAGTTAACTAAGGAATCTAATTGGCATTCAGCATCAAATCTAATCAGTATGAGTTTGCCAGATCAAGGGGACGTTTTTCTCCATAGAAGGGGCGCATTAGCTTGTGTGGCAGCCATCCGGCGTGTTTTGGAGATCCCAAAGAGAGGTAGCACTTACCTCTTCAAAGGTGGCGCAATTTTCTTGAGAGCAACTCTGTCTAACTCGCCCGAATCAAGGGATAAACTCCCTCTCAAACTCAAAATCGCCCCCTTGGGGTTTGCTACATTTTTGCTATTTAAGCAAGCCATTAGGCTCATTGTTTCGCATGGTCAGAGGACCGAAGGAATGCTACTGCGTTGTACTGCAAATTGTAATATATCATTTGGAATAATAGAAAGGATTTGGAGGTCTCATGTGGTGTATGGCTCAAGTGTGTGAATGATCATTGCATTAAGCTCATGAGGTAACCTGTATTTATTTATTTTTGTATCTCTTGGGTTGGGTGTTGGCCTTTGAAGGGGAGGTATATCCCAGTAGGTAAGAGAATTTCTAGTTTGATTATTCTCTTTGTTTACTTGCTTTAGATCTCTTAGATCGGCATGTGTATTCTAGTGTGATTTCCATGCTTTCTAAGTTTCCATTGTAGGTAGCACCAATACGTGCGCTAACCATTTGTGAGCAAGAATGTATAAGTGGATGTAGATATCTAGCTTGAAGGGATGGTTGATCTTATATGACTCCTCCATCTTTCAAGCATTTCTTAAAAGCATAGTCCCTTCGCTCTCCGCCAACGGGACTCCATTTTCCCAAGCATTCACAAGCTTGAGTTCCTTCCTTCTTCTCTCTCTCCTTCATTTTAAATCAACTTCTTCTTTTGGTTACCATTGCTTGTTTATGTAGACCTAATTTGCTAAAAAAGTAAATCATACTTTAGATCTCATTTTCAAGTTTTAAAAAGTTTAGATCTCAAGTTTGTTCAAAGTTTCATCTTTAGAAAGTAGATCTAGCTTAGGAATTGTAAATTTTTGCAAGCATTTTAAAAGTAGATCTTAAGTTTGCTTTAAAAGAGTATTTTATTTGATCATTAAAATTTTAATCAAGCATTTAGTGCACATCATATTGGCTGCTCAAAAAGTAAGCCAAGATCCCAAGGAAAGCTTGAGCTTGCTTTCCTTGGTTATTTGCTCATAGTTTAACTTAGAATTTTTAGCAACTTTTTTGGGGGTTGTTCAAAGACACTCTTAAAGTGTTTTTGGGCATCTTTCGCATTTGATAGCTTGCTGATTTTTGGAGGTTTAACCAAAAAGAGAAGGAGGTGCTGACAAATTTTCGTCAAAATGAACCAATAGAAGCATAACGGAGCTCCCCTCTTCACAAAAAATCACTTTTCTATCAAGTTGTAACCCTTTGGATCCAAATTATAAGGACCAAAGTGCATTTCTTCAAATATGTAATAAGTTTAAAAAAACTTTTGAGTAGGCTCCTACGATCCTACTCAGCATCCCCCCCTGGGGGGCTCATGCTTCAGTGTGACTTTTTCATGTTTTGATTTCGTTGGTAGTTTAGTTTTATTTTTCTAGTTAAGTAGTTTATTTTATCTTTTCCAGCAAAAGAAATACTAACCCCACTCATTCCTGAGTTACTCAAGGGCAAAGAGATTCGTGCTAGGAATAATTAAAAAACAATTTCCTTTTTTTTGTTATTTCTTTTAGTATTTTAAATTAACTCGGTTGTGCTCTCCCAAGTATCCCAAAAGGGGGAAAGAACTTATAATCCGTGAGTGGTTTGCTAATGAACATCTTTTTTAGTTTTAAATAAAAAAGACCAAGCCTCCTTCCTCGTATGGTTTGCACCACGGCAGCTCATCTGATCAGCTGGATGTAACCAGAAAGGGATATGAGTGACTAGATTAATAGGAAAATCCACACAAGTTACTTTCTTGAGAATTCGGGAGGTCACAGAGGGTTACTACCACAGAGTCAGAGGGCTACTCCAAGCAGGTTATGCCTCGCCCTATTGGACACTTGGTAAAACTGCTCTAGCGCTCAATTCAAGGTAACTTGGCTTGTTGGGCCAAACCCCAATTTACCCACTCCTTGATCAACTCATTAATAAATCTTAAAACTTACCAACGAGACACTGCAATACTTTCATCGAGACTACAATAGCAACCCTTATACACAAGCACTCCATATTCACTGGCACTGGTCTTCCACATTTTTATGGTTAAATCAATTTCCACATATTGTCATGAATGGTGTTGGAATTATCAATGTTGTTGTTACTATAATTCATTGGCAGTAACTTATTGTTGAGGTTTTAATCCATTTCACGTTTAACTCCTAGATGTTTTTCTTTTGTTTTAGAAAAGTGACCATAGATTCTTTTTATTAGGGACCACCCCCCCTAGCTTCGCTAGGAGTTGGCCTAGACGGAGGAGTTGAGTATCAGGTGACAGCACATGGCTCGAGCTTGCCCCCAAGTTCACACCCAATGGCTTGAAAATTCCTGCCACGTAACCCGAGGTGCGAATTAGGCAGCAACAAGGACCACCTCATTGGCTTTGCTAGGAGTTGACCTAGACAAAGGAGTTAAGTGTTGAGTGATAGTATCTCAACTCGTGACCTGCCTCCAAGGACGCACCCAATGGCTTGAAAATTGCTACCACGCTAACCCTAAGGCGTGTATTCAGGCATTCACAAGCACCATCTCTCCATAAGAGATGCGCCCTCCTTTGGAATTGCCATCCCTCAAACCACAGAGTGCCACATATACCCATGCGCCTCCCACATGAGGGAGGGTGCATTTCTCAAGAGAGATAAACTTGCCACCTCTTCAATTTGATGCCAATTGATGTCTATAAGCTTTAGTTAACTCGCCTTTAACCATTAGTTGAGATGTCACCACTCCTTACATGTCCCAAACATGTTTCCTCTAATTTAGGATTTTGTCTTTTTGGCCTTTTTCCAATTATTTGACCTATTTTGGCTTTTTTTCAAGATAAAGTAATTTAAGTGAAAAATAATCACTTAAATACTTAGGAAAGTGGGTTTTGAGGTAAAGTGGGTGCTCTGAGTTAGAAAACGAGCACCCTCGTGGAAAATCCCCTTCCTAACCATATTTTTATTACACTTTGAAATTTTTTAATTAAACTATTAAAAATATGCTCGTTTTTACGAGAAATTTTTTTTTTGCGAAAAAAAAAATAAACTTAGGGGGACCTAGCACATGTTTATACGACTTTAAAATAATGCCTAGCATGGTAATATACATTGACACGTGAACTTTAATAACCTCCTATTACCACCTGAGTTGCACTTAGTTGGAATTCTAAGTGAGCTACCAAATATGAACAATTACTTGTTCAACTTTCAAAGTTCAGAAGTCCATGCAGGCCTTCTTAGGCCCTTTTTAAATTTTTTTTTTAAACATGTTCATACCCCATGGGGAATTGTAATAAAATGAGTTAGCATGATGACTTTATGTAAAAGGTTTGGTTTCCTAGGACTTAGTCATTAATGCATTATTCCAAGGTGTTTTTGCTTTGTTAATTATTTATTGTTTTTAAGCAATAAATATTTTTTTTATTTTTTCACCCAAGCCTCCAAAGCTGGAATAATTGCCTTAGTAGTTAAGCCTTAAGAGGTTATTAAAACCTATGTGTCGATGTATATTAGCATGCTAATCATTATTTTGAGTTATTATGATCATGTCCTAAGTCCCCCATAGGTTTTTTTTAATTTTCGGAAAAAATTATTTTTTTCCGTTTTTACAGGCTTATTTTTAATAAGTTAATTGTAAAGGTGTAAAAAGTCATAAAAGTGTGGCTAGGAGGTTGTTTTTGCCATGGGGGTGCTCATTTTCTAACTTAAAGCACCCACTTAACCCCTAAAGCCACTTTCCTAGGTTTTCGAATAATTATTTAACCCCAAAATTAATAATTAATCAAAAAACCTAAAAAGATCCAAAAAATGAAATATTTAAAAAATTCGGCGATTACAAAAGTAAAAGAAAATTGCCAAAAGTGAATTTTATGACTTGACAAACTAAAGGGGCAAGTACCCAGGCAAGTTGGGCAATTAGATGTTGCCATATCCCACTGAACAAAGCAATTGTTGTTTCCTCATGATGAGAGGGGCGCTTTTCTCCAAGTGGGGCGCAAATCCCAAGAAAGGATGGAAACTTGAGTGAGTGGGTTGAGTTTTGGGTGAAGTGGCACCCATCTTTTGGAACTTACCATCTTTTTTGCCCTCATCCAACTCATGCCAACTCTTTTCCACTTCACAGACAACTCATCCAAGCTAGCGCATCCTTGAGCAAGGTGCGCCCCCTCTAGCTTTGTCGGTTTACCTATATAAGCAAGCACTCTCTCTTCATTCAGGACTGATGATTTGGGCATTGAACCTCTGCTCGTGTAATGTGTAATGTTGATTATTGATTAATAAAAGGATTTGGAGGCCGATGCAAGTGTGTTCTATGGTGTTTGGATGTGTGTTTATTGATGCAATATTGAGGTAATCTGTAGATTTTCGCAAGCTTGTATGTGTTCATGATTGCGGGCTTTTGAAGGGAACTGTGTTCTTATAAGATAGGAGGTAATACTCTTATGATTACTTATGATTGTTATCTATAGTAGAATTCTTATGAGTTTATGATTATTCACGTTTGAATTCATATTTTCATTGAGCATTTATTATTGGATAACACTAGCATTTAATCCCCATTTGCAAGTTGTGTAGATCTTTTTACAGGTTGCTTAAGCTAGAGTTTTGGATGAGTGCGTTAGCTCTACTTCTACTCCAGTAACTCTTAAAGAAAGGACTTCATCCCACTGGCAACACTTTGTGGATACCTTCTCGTTTTTCTATTCTTATTGTTCAAGCTTGGTGATACCCTTCTGTCACAAAAAAATTAATTTTTCTTTGCTGTTACTTTTCGTAGTGCATAGTTAAATCTCTTTACATATCAAAGAATATTTTATAACTCTGATTTATGTATGCACTTAAAAGATTCAAATCTGATTATTAAAGTAGCATTTTACAAGATCTAACCATCAACAAGTACTAGCTTAATATTTAATTTTTTTCTATCTTTAAAGTACTTGAATTTTTTGTCAAAATTTTTATGCTCTTATATGATTATCTAGCAAATTTGACTGAACATTGCTCGTTGTTTGGCAGCAGAAGTTGATCGAACAAAGAGGCACTCTGGCGAATTTTTGAAGATCTATAAGTCAATCCGGAGATCCCTCTTCTTACAACTCTTTCTTTGGCCATTTTTCTAAGGCCCTAAAATTGTAAAACTTGTGTTTCCTATTCTATAAAAAAACACAAGTATTTCTGATTTAAATCATTGTAAAATAGAGAAGCAAGTGGGCAGCCAAGTGCTCACACCCCATTCCCCCAAAGGGGATTTGCACCTTTTTTATTTTTTCAGTATTTTTTATTTTTTTTATAAGTTTCTTTTAATTTCTTAAGTAAAATTAACCAATCCGACTGTGTTCTTGGTAACAAGAGTATCGGCACTGTGATTCAAAAAACTCATATTTAGTTCTAAAACACTTAAAATTTACAAGGCTTCAGTTCCCGTATGCTCTTGTGACCACTGTAGGCCTTTGGTTGGATCGGTGGGACAATCAGAAAGGGATTGAAGTGACTAGCAGCTAGTTGAACATTTCAATCAATCCCTACAAGTGAAAACCCGACACATTTTTCGATCTTACCAAGTTGAGGGGAAATTCTGCAAGTGAAGCGAGAACCACTAGAAAGTGACTGTGGGGCACCGTTAGGCTACACCCTCGTTTGGTGTAGTGTTGAACACAACCCCACGACTCCATCTAGCCCACACGTCACTATGAGAGCCACTCCTTGGTAAATCCGGACATATTCCTCGTACCCCTTGGGTATATCTGGAATACCATTTCCCTTTTAATAATTAGATCATTACCACATCTCTAATAAAATTGACCAAGAATAAACCCATTCTTTAATCACTCATTTAATAATTTTAAAAGGAACCAACCGAGACAACTGCAATACTTATCGAGACCTCACTAACAACCCACATTCATGCAAGCACTCCAATAGCATTGGTCTTTATTATATCAATTTGTTTTTCTGAGCTTTTAAGTTAATTCATGTGATTGGATGAATGTTGTTTACATGTTAGTGATTTAATTATTTTGCATAAGTTATCTTAGTTGTAATATTTTATATCATTTGTATCTCCTAGATTAGTTGTTTTATTTTGATAGATTAAAACATCCTTAGATTATTTTACTAGGGACCACCCCCCTTGGCTTCGCTAGGAAAGAGCCTAGACGGAGGAGTCAAGATCAAGTGACAGCACTTGACTCTTGCTTGCCCCCAAGGTCACACCCAGTGGCTTGAATATTTATGCCACGTGACACGAGGTGCGAATTAGGGGACAACACCTCCTAAGGCCTAACCACCAAGATGGCCATTCTAGCTTTGGAGGAGCAGATGAAAAACTCGAAAACTATACATTGGTTGTTCAACAGTGCATAATTAAAAAGGAAAAAACACCTTGGAATAACCGAAATAATGTCCAAGTCCTAGGAAATTCAAGTCCTTTATAAAAATTCATCATGCTAGTACATTTTATTACAACTCCCCCAAGGGGATATGAACATGTGGAAAAAATAAAAAGGGGCCAAAATTGGCCCTGAAAAGACTTCTAAGCTTCTAAGCGCTAATAATGTCAAGAGACTTGTTGACAACTTCGGTGGCTCAATGGAAATCCAACTAAGTGCAACTTATAACAACTCCAAATGTACGTACTAATAGAAGTTCATCAATTAATCAAGCAACATCAAGGTGTGAAGAAAATCATATATCGAAATTAAACCAAGAAAACACTACAAGTATGATAAGGGAAAATAATATTATAAGAACTCCTTATTGACATCCAAATTAGAAAAGCAGATATCTAAAACAATTAGAGTATCAATATCCCTTAGGTTTGGAGCAACTAAATTATCGTCTAGAAAATATTGATACCAACACAATTAAGTCTCGTGATAACAATTCATCGTGGAAGTGCAACGTTTAGCAAAGAATTGAATTAAGATAGTTTGATCTTTTTACGGTTTGAAAATTTTACTCAGCACCCTGAGGTTCATATCGTCCCATATCATCAACTATGACAGGACAAAGAATAATGCGACGACATTACAAGCAAGAGTAAAGACGTAAAGCCTTTTCATCAATATGCTTTGAGGACAAAGCATTTCTAAAGAGGATGGCAATGTTATGAAGATTAATAGCATGAATATACATAAGATAATATTAATAATAATTAATGAAGAGACATAATGAAAAGTTGTGTCTTATCAAAAATATATGACTATTAATGAAAGGACACTCCGTCCAGATATATATAACATGCGCTCAGTTGTAATCTATCATCTCATTCATTCTTATACATTTACTCAATATATTATTATTTTAAATGGATTACTTTATATTCGAGATATTTTGGATAATTTATGTGTGAACGAACTTTTGTTTCTCTCACTTTGGTTAATTGATGTGATCAAAAAAATTCTTGATTGACTTTAATTAATCACACTAAAACCTTTAAAAACCCAAGGTTAGACACTTTAATAAATTCATCACTTAAAAAGTACAATTATTAACGCTTACAACTTAGGGAGACCCTAAGTTGAAGGTTTCCCATTCCATTAAATAATCAAGTGTTCCTTAATTGCCTATATGCCTTAGTTATTTACCATTTAATCATCAATTAAGAGGGAGCACATCATTTTGTGGGAAATATTACTGGTTGGGGCCTGGGCACACCATGCTCACCAATCAGAACCAAGAAGACATGAAAACACATCACCTTCATACTTCCTAACCAACTACCATGGGCACCACTCAACCATGAAGAAGCAGCATCTCCAAGCAAGGAGATAAGTGTACCATCTACTCATGCAATTGTTTAGCCATGAAATAATCAAGTGTTCCTAAATTGCCTATATGCCTTAGTTATTTATCATTTAATCATCAATTAAGAGGGAGCACATCATTTTATGGGAAATATTACTGGCTGGGCACACCATGCTCACCAATCAGCACCAAGAAGACATGAAAACACATCACCTTCATACTTCCTAACCAACTACCATGGGCACCACTCAACCATGAAGAAGCAGCATCTCCAAGCAAGGAGATAAGTGTACCATCTACTCATGCAATTGTCTAGCCATGAAATCCTGCAAACTCAACACTTATGAAATTTCCTCAAGTGATGTGATCAAAATCACAATGTAGTAACATGTAACAGGTATCATGTTGCAAATCGTATCTTGTGATGGGAATCACAAGAGTTACCCATATACAATGTGAAAGATAACAACTGCAATAGGGTTCATCTTGAAACCCTAACAGCAATAATAATATATTGTTTCATACTATAGAGACAAATTCAAACAATACCCCTTCAAAGACAGCTAAAATATTTACTATAAAGAAAGAGGTGAACATCTTATCAAACCATTCCAAAGAGCGAGCAGGAAAATAGTTTTCAAGAAAATAAAAGCAACAGAGTTTAGAAGACAAACCACTAGAATCTAGAAAAGGTTGACGAACAGAATCCTAATAAATCCGCTTCTAAGCACTCCTTTATGAAAAGATATAACGAAGTTAGAAAAGAATGTCAACATCACAAGGGAGTATACAAAAATTCACCTAGCACAATAGAGTAACACTACTCATCAGCATAGTTCCAACATGAGGAAAAAGACATAGAAACGCTAAATACACCATTAAGAAATGGTTGACAAGCGCTTATACTTTGTGGTCTAATAGACCAGGAGCTCTTCGTGAATGTTAAGTCTTGATCTGATAAACAAATGCAAGAAGGATAAAAGCATTCTCTTTGGAAAATTAAGTCAAAGGATGGCCTGTAAAATGGGGTTATTTTGTACCTTTACACGATCTGTGTCAGACAAAAGTACTGCTGTCACATCCTTACCCAACAGATGTGAAACAAAATCAACCACGGGCAATGGTTCAATGAATGCAGTTGAAGACATATCTGTAGCGAAAAAAACAAGTACCTGTCAACATCATTTTCACAGATGATGGAAGCCATATATAAAAAATGTTGAAAGTAACCACCAACTGTAATTTCAGGTTTAACTACAGTAAGCAGAGAACAAATGGCTCTCAATAACAAACAGATGATGCACATGCAATATTGAGAATTCTTCATCAGACAATACATGTGCAATGGTGGAAATTTGTCACCAAAATATATACTAAAAAACTTACAGTCACCATGTTCAATTTTGCATTGTAAAAAAACATCACCATACCAATATTAAGGGATAATCCCATCTGGGTTGGCCTTATACTTTGGTAAAACCCACGCCAACTTTCCAAACCCTCTCCAAGGGACTGCCTTGCCCCCAGGTCAGGAGAATAAAATGACCTCCCAACAGGAGTGTACCTGAAACCAAATATTCATAGAATTAAATGAAATAACCAACACTGTAATGACACTTTCATAAGACCTTTCAAAAGATGAATCATGACACCTTTCAGTTGGTAGCTCCCGGAGAACGATATCAAGCACTTGAAGAGCTTCCTGAGGTGCATCAGCCTGCCTCCCAGATAAGAATTGGCCTAAATGATGCAGATCAGCTCGGGCTGCAAAATTGATAACCACCCTGAACTGTCGGTCCCTTCTGTAAAATCTATAATATTAGATAATTTTTTCAAGATCTATAGAAATAAATCATACAAATCATACAGGTATAAACCCCAACAGCCCCAACAGAATATTTAGAAGAAACTTACAGATAATATGTAATCAATTGGTATATAAGAAATTGATTTTACTGTATTGGTTAATTCATAGATTCAACACCATTGATGTATAGTTGGTATAATTTTCATTCAGATGTGCCTAGAACAGTCGACTAGTTAGAATACAGATAAGGACAGTACCATCTAAAATACATCTCAAAGAGTCAAAAGTAAGGACATTCAAGTTTGACAGCCATAAGTGCTAATTATATCTTGGATCACAGACTTAAAGATTTTGGTGATGTTATTCACAAATGCATCTAATGAAGAAAGTGCACAAAGCTCATGCAAATTTGCAAGAGTGGCTGGGCAGATTAATAGATTTTATACAGATTTGAAAAATCAATTTTACAGCCAGAGCTTAAACAAAATACTTCTCCATGGATTTAGATTCTTTGAGCTCATAAAACATTAATGACCAAACTCCAAAAAAAAGTTGGGTTACAAACAAATTTTAAACAATAGCTCAATAATGTAGCATATTTCAAGGCTGTACAAGATGTTGCTAAGACTGAAGATTCTTCCAAAACACAGAATTCAATTAATTTGATAAACTGATAGACCTAAGGGAAATTGTTGGGCATAGATAGTAACTCTAATCAAGAAACCAATACAACCATAGAACCTGTCATGATGTTGCCTTTTTCAAAGTCAAAGCCCTAAGTAGTTCTTAAGCTATACCTTTGACCACCAGTTCCATCATCACCCTCCACAAGCAGTATGTTAAATTCTTTCGAGGTAAAGGGCAACGGCCCAGCCGTGTACAGACTTCTTCGACCATCATAAGCAGGAAGCCTTCTACCCAAATGGGTATCTCTGTATTGGTTGACTAGCTGTTTCATAACAGCTCTGTTGACGACTTGTGAAGTCACCTCAGGCGTCATAGCCACCTACATATCAAGCAGTAAAAATAATCTCAAGGAAAAATAACAATAAACCTCAATTATGAACATATCCACTTGATGAAAGATTGCTTTCCTCAGTTATCTTTCATTCCATGGAAGCGTTGACACAACCTTCATAGCTCTAAATAGAAGTACAATTGCTAAATTTCCCTTCAAATACTACCAATGAAGCTAACTGTATGTCCACTTTGAAAACATGCTGCACCATAACGTATCTCTTGATGTCTGAGAAAAATAGTTCCAGAGTTGGAAATGCTTTTGGTTTAGCTAACCAAATTGTTTTGGAACAAAATTCTATTTGTCTCGAATAGAGAAATAATCTCACAGTATATCATGCGGAAAATAAAACCTCAATTGAGTTGCATTCACACAATTATTGCTACGTATAGCTTGCAAACATAATAAAAAACCATATGATCATGAACAGGGCTTAATAAACAAAGTTTCAACCATTTTAGCCCATAGCGTAGACATCTGCCAATTTAAACTTCAACAGCAAGTAGAAATTTACCACAGATAATAATCACAGCCAGCCTTTTATGTAATTCACCATGCAATGAATTTTTCAATCAATTTGTCAAGCTCATCTTAAATCTAAAAAACAGCACCAATGGCATAACCTCCTTCAGCCAGAAAGACTCTTCTCGAGTGCATAATTGAGATTACAATTAGGTTAGGATAACTTAGGCGTTTATCCATAATGGTCTTTAACTATTCAGATAGCTTTATTATATTCTGTATGTTTCATGGTTGTGTTATTAAGGGAAAAAAGTTTAAACAATTGAGAAGAGCGGTGCTTACAGTAAGTTACAATGCACAATACATAACAATGTCAAATGGTTGCTGTCATGATATTCCTACTAAAACATATCTATCATATCTATGCTCAGAGGAATACAGGTGTATAATATCCATGAGAAATGATGCTCCCTTGATATTTTGAAATCGCAATACACCTTAACTATTTTAATATCCATGAGAAATGATGCTCTCCTTGATATTTTAAAATCACAACACACCTTAACTAGTTTAATAATATTTTAACCATCTCTAGTTTTATTTTTATTTTTGTTTTTTAATCTTTCTTATATTCACATATACAATTTTCCAAACATATTTTAACAATTTTTAGTTTATTGTAATATGACTTTTATGATATCAAAATATTTACAAGTATGTTTATCACACCCAAATGTTTTAAATTTCATTATTCTTTATTAGCATTATTTAAAGTTTTAGTTATTGTGTATTGATTATAACATTAAGATTTCCATATTATTTAGTATTATATAATATTATTTATTGTTAAGGGAAAAATGTTAAAACAATTGAACAGGGTCCCTACATTGAGTTACAATGCACAGCTATATAACAATGTCAAATAGTTGCTGTCATGATATTACTACATGTTAGGTTAATCTTAACTCAGTCAAGACAGGCTAGGTTCATTTTGATTCGGTCAGTGATGGGTTTGCTGATGGTAGTTTCGGGGCCCAAGGCATTGGGTAGTCCATGGTACTTGATGTGATAAAGCCTATTTAAAGGCTTTGTGTTCTCCATTGTAAGGTGGTTGAGTGGGCCCACTTGGCCAGAATGGCCAAGGTTAATGAAGATATATCTTTGATGCTCATTTTCCTTGTGAAGGGTTTCTAGGGTAAATCTCTTGTGGATATGTTTGTCCAGATTTAAGATGTACTGTGATTTTAGAATATCAAGGAGAGTATAATTTCTCATGGGTGTTACACCCCTGCATTCCTCTAAGCATAGATATGGTATTTGCATATCATTGTAGTGATGTGACTAATCAGCAGCATATCATCAATATATAAGACAACATAAATGAAATAATTACCAGCCAATTTGGAACACACACAATGATCGGCACTGCTTCTTTACAAACCAAGTCTCAATATATAAGTATCAAACTTTTGATAACACATTCTTGGAGATGGTTTTAATCCATACAAGGAATTCTTAACCTTGCAAACCAGCTACTTATTTCTCGTCACTATAAAACCTTCTCATTGTTGTATGTAGATTTATTCTTCAAAGTCCCCTTCTAGGAAGATTTGTTTAAAAATGCAACCGTTCCCGAGCAAACAACTGACCCAATGAGGTAATTGATCCCACATAGACACATATCCATACCCTAATCAACAACCACTAGATAACAACCATTCTAACTTGGGCACAGTACGGCAGCTCAATTATTGATAGGTTGATTCATTGCCTTTTCAAAATATATATTCTTCTTCCTCATAGATCTTCATTGAATAAGGCTTGCCGAATATGCACACCAAGTGGTTCTCTTTCTCACCTCAGTGTGCACTTTAAACAAAACAATATAACATGGCCTAGCCATTAGGTCTCTTATCTCCCATCAAAAGCTAAGAAAAAAACATTGAGGAATGTGGTCATTACCTATTTCTTACACTCGGACAAACAATGGGAAGAAATCACAAGAGACTAGAGCCATTGCACAATACACAATCCACTGCGAGAGATGTGCCGCCACTATTTATCTTGGGGTCTGTTACCCCTCATATTGTATACGGGTAATACAGTAGATCTCTATGATGACTTCATTCAAATTCCGGATCCTAACACAACATAATCAATTGCACATGGCTTAGAGTCCCTTGGTGCAAATTTAGCTAGACAATTTTGTATAAAATAAATTGAGGGGTTATCTTAACTATCTAGAATGCCCTCCTCCTTCAAAAATGGTGGGTGCACTCCACTTAGACCAAAATCCCCCTCATTTTATGGTAGGCACCCAAACTTTTGATTCATGGATGATAGACACACCCTTCTAGGAGACAAGATCCCCTGATTAGTGGATTTGTGTTTGGATCTCTTTGATCTATGTTGGGCGCACTTTTCAAGGGACATTATCCCCGTATTTATGGATTTTGGTTGGGGATTCCTAAATCTATGGGG
This sequence comes from Pseudotsuga menziesii, assembly GCA_001517045.1. Taxonomy (NCBI): domain Eukaryota; kingdom Viridiplantae; phylum Streptophyta; class Pinopsida; order Pinales; family Pinaceae; genus Pseudotsuga; species Pseudotsuga menziesii. The sequence goes on from LPNX010693331.1 coordinate 1,048,101, forward strand.
GGGTGCGCCTCTTAGAGTCCCTTGGAGCAAATTTATCTAGGCATTTTTGTATAAAATAAATTGAAAGGTTATCTTAACTATGTGGAATAACCCCCTCCTTAAAAAATGGTGGCCACACTCCAATTAGACCAAAATTCCCCTCATTTTATGGAGGCACCCAATCCCTTGATTCATGGATGATAGATGCACTTTATGGAAGACAAGATCCCTTGATTTTTGGATTTGTGTTTAGATCTCTTCAATCTATGTTGGGCACACTTTTTTGGGGACATAATCCCCTATTTTATGGATTTTTGTTGGGGATTTGTAAATCTATGGGGGGGGCACACCTCTTAGGGACATAATCCCTTGATTCAGGGATGTTTACTCCACATGTGACCTCTTTAGCACAGACATACCTCTAGTTCTCTCTAGTTCACACAAGTGGCACCCAACACTCACACATGAGTCTGCACACTTGTCTCTTCTCTCCCTCATGTGCCACATTCCCTCTTGCATGACTCCAACACATGGCTAGTGTGCCTTCCTCCATTGGGGCTATCTAAGGAGAAGGCCTCTTCATTGAAAAACATGGTTGAACTTGTGGAGTTTCCTCTTCTTGGGGCCTAATTGATATAACATTCTTGGAGCTTTGTGGCATATACCGAAGTACTTTCTTATTGAATGTGTGGCATTAATCTTGCTTGGAGCTTTCGAAAGGTGTAAGGTTATGATAGTGCTTTTACATTTAATTTCTATGTTTTGAGTTAGAGGCCATAGCAGGGTATTGCCACCATATTGGAAAGAAACAGTTTTAAGTTAATATCTATCTTCTTTCCCTTTGTATTTGTGCACATACAAGAGGAAATTTTTACATTCATTCTTAATTCAAGTGTGCAATATTAGATCCTTTGTGTTTATGGTGCACTCTTAAAGCTAGAATGGAATTTGTATCTTAAGGTCATGTTCCTTTGTAGGGCACTCACATCACTTCATTAAGTAGGGTTTGACCAATAATGTGACCTTTCCCCTTAGTGATAATATGAGCAAGGCCCTCTTGGATTGTACTTCTTTAACTTCATTTGCCCATGATCAAATTTACACTAGTCTCTTGATTGGTTTCTCTATCCTCCCATCACCTCTTCCTTTATTTTTTATGATACAATCGTTTTGCTAAAGGAATCTCTTCAATCACCTTACTTCTCATAGTCTTTTCCCTAGTAATCCTATCTTATGGAAGCCCCCCTTGAGTTGCAGAAGATCCAAATGGAAGTGCAAAGGGAATTGGTGTGGTGACATTAGCATTTTCCTTTTGAGTTACCTTGGGCTAGCTTGTTTATTTACGGCTTTAATCACGCATGCTAGTATGGGAGGTGTCGTCGCCTAATTCGCACCTCGGGTAACATGGCAAAAATCTTCAAGCCACTAGGTGCGACATTGGGGGCAAGCAAGAGTCAAGTGTTGTCACTTGATCTTGACTCCTCCGTCTAGGCTTTCTCCTAGCGAAGCCACGGGGGGTGGTCCCTAAAAATAAACTAAGGTTGTTTAATCTATAAAAGTAAAACAACTAATCTAGGAGATACAAATGATATAAAATATTACAACTGAGATAACTTTGCAAGAATAATTAAATCACTAGCATGTAAATAGCATTTGCCCAACACAGGGATTAACTTAAATGCTCGTAAATAAATTGATGCAATAAAGACGAGTGCTATTGGAGTGCTTGTGTGAATGCGGGTTGGTAGTGAGGTCTCAATAAGTATTGCAGTAGTTTCGGTTGGTTCCTTTTAAAATTATTAGATTAGTGATTAAGGAGTGGGTTGATTCTTGGTAGATTTTATTAAAATATGGTAATGATCTAATTATTAAAGGGGAATGGTATTCCTGATATACCCAAGGGGTACGAGGAATGTGTCTAGATTTACTAAGGAGTGGCTCTCATAGTGACATGTGAGCTAGATGGAGTCGTGGGGTTGTGTTCAACACTACACCAACAAGGGTGTAGCCTAACGGTGCCCCACGGTCACTTTCTAGTGCTTCCCACTTCACTTGCAGAATTTTCCCACAACTTAGTAATATCAAAAACTGTCGGATTTTCACTGTAGGGATTGATTGAAGTGTTCAACTAATTACTAATCACTCCAATCCCTTTCTGATTGTCCCACCGATCCAGCCAATCGCCTGCAGTGGTCACAAGAGCATACGAGAATTGAAGCCTTGTAAATTTTAAAAATTTTGGTACTAAATATGAGTATTTTAAATCACAGTGCCGATACTCTCGTTATCGAGAACCCATCCGGATTTCTTAACTATACTTAAGAAAATTAAAAGAAATTAAAAAAAAGTGTGAATCCCCCCTGGGGGGATGTGGTGTGGACAATTGGTTGCCCACTTGCTTCTCTCTTTTACAATGAATATTATAAAGAAATACTTGTGTTCCTTTGTAGAATAGGAAACACAAGTTTCAAGTTTAAGGCCTTAGAAAAATGGCCAAAGAAGATGTAAGAAGAAGGATCTCTAGATGGCTTGAATCTTCAAAAATTGGCTAGAGTGCCTCTCTCTTTAATAGACTTCTGTTGCAAAACAACGAGCAATGTTATGCTAAAAACGATGAATCAATCAATAAAAATATAAAAAATTAGCATAAAAATTTTAGTACTTCGAAAAATATTTTTTTGCAATTTTTTGGAACAAGTACTTGCTTAAGTTTAGATATATAAACATATGACTTTTAATATCAGATCTAAACTATTGAGTGCATGAAAATATCATATTAGTATGATATTCTTTAAAATACTGAAAAAGATTTACTATTGTTATCACCAAACTTGTAGTTGCCTCTATGAGGTGGATCCAGGATGAATGGCAGAGGGATGGGCAACTAAAGAGGTGGAACAAGTGGATGGTTGTCACGCCAATCGACTCAATGGGGGAGACCCGGATGGGGGAGACCTTAAGATTAATAGCCTCGACTCCCAAATGGATGGTTGTCACGCCAATCGAGGCAATCTTCACTTGATGTTGTTTTATCCCAAGACAACAATGGGGGAGACCCGGATCTACTCTCGACAAGAGTGATAAGACCAAAACACCAAATCAAATCAAATAAAGTTGAAGTACGTAAGGTCAAAACACCAGATCAAATCAAATGAAGTTGAAGTACGTAAAGTGTAAGGTGAAGAAAACCCTAGATCTATGAATGAAGTCACAAGGTGAATTAGGGCTTGGATCAGGGGTTTATGAGGTATGAAATTGACCCAAGTTTAAAGTACAAGTGACTTATGAGCCTATTACTAGATCTAGAATCAAGGTACTAGCAAAAGATGACAATATCCACTGCCTTGGGAAATGTGACCAATGCAAGGAGGGTAAAAACAGGATTGGGGCTACCTAGTACCATGGGATAGACTCGAAAGAAGGTATAACAGTGTCAAAGTACCCGACCCTCAGGAACAAGAGCAATTCCTTGGGATTTGGGACCAATGGAGTCACCTAAGCAAAATGTCTAGGAAGACCCACTTAGGGTTTGACCCGATCTACAAAACCCAGAAATGGTTTGCCAAGAGATCAAACGGTTTGATCTATAATATTTTTTTATTTTTTATATTTAGGGTTTTTAAATGAAGATGCCAATGGATTGAGATCAAGAGAAGAAGAACTAACCTGTAGATCTTACCTGGATAACCTTGTAGATGCCTTAATGATGATGATCTATGCCATCTCCATCAATTTGAGAAGATTTGGAGGAGGCCTCTATGTAAAACGATTTGCCCAATGAAGCCAATGCGCCCTCTCTCCTACACAACAAACGTCAACCATATCAGATTTGATGCGTCAAGAGAAAAGAACAAATGCTGCAGAAAGATAGCAAGATGAAATCATAGATCACAATGATACTAATGAAAACCCCCTGATACAAGCGATGCCAAACAAGCAAGTTGAGGAAGCCCTGCAAAAACGCCCAAGTGAAGTCGCCCTCCTGTAGACAAAACAATGTTTCCAAAAAAATATAGATCTCACAACAAATACCCAAATGCTAAAAAGCAATAGACTTTCCAATCACCGTCGAAGAACACTAGATGCAAAGGAGATCCAAGAATTTCCACAAGAATAGTTTTTCTATTATCCAGATCCAAGAGCCAAAGACCCCTTTACAATGAGAAGCTCCCTCTTTTAAATAGGAATGAGAGAACCAAAATCATAACCACTTTTCAAATGGATGGCTAAGATTAAAAGATCAAAATGTTCTAATCAATAGTTGAGATGAGCTCAACATAAAGTACATGGATCAATACAATAATATAATATATCAATGGACCAAATCACCCTAGGAGAGGGGATCCCACTCAATAAAAAATAAATAAAGCTCATGTTGGATCCAAAGGGTGTTAACTAACTCCCCTAGTGTGTCCCCATGGCACAATAAAATAAATATAATTTTTTAAATGCAAAATAGTGCCTCTTTGAGGAAATCGTGAGCCTCCAAAAGCTCCAGAAAATAATAAAATATGTCAGAGAGATGGATGTGGGTCCATCCAAGTGCTGAAACTGTTGGAGAAGGAGTGGAAGTCATCACACTCATCATCAAAACTCATCCCATGCCATTTCCTTGCCTTAGTAACCCAAATCGAATTCTTCAGTAGCCATTTTTATTATTTTTAATCTGCCTCAAGAAACGTGATATGGCCCAAACTGCCTCCTAGAGTGTCAGCGTTGTCAAACTGAGCCCACCACGCTCTCTGGGAGGGGGTTAATACGGTAAATCAAGTGGTTGGACCACCCCCTCCTCATACAGCGCCCTAGATGAACCAATCAAATCACCTCTATGCTCTGACAGGCCATTCAGCATGGCAAAACTGCACTAGAATAGTACACTGAGACAAATTATCACTGCAACTGCCCGGAACTAAAAATAAGTTGTCCCATTGGACTCAGGGACTCCAAATCCATCTAAGGTGCATACTCATACACCCTACAGATCTCTGCATGATCAATAATAATATCCAATACGCCCAGACAGATAAAATAATAATCTGTAAATAATCAATAATATAACCCAGGCTAACATCCATCTGTTGCAAGTGTTTAAAGGTTAAGGCATGCTCTACAAATCATTCAAATAGCAATCATCTCACTGGCAATCTATCAACCAAATATAGAGCTTCATTAATTAACTATAACTCAGACCAGACTTTCAAGACCATACTCACTTCATAGTTGTAATCAATTTGCTAGTGAAGGGTGAGGGCTAGAAATCAAGTGATTAGGCTACAGGGTGACTACCCACTTGACACTGTGACACTTTGGATATGGAAAGGGGATACTCACTCTAGCATATGACGGACAAGCAACAACACAGGGGATGGCAGTGTCTCACAAATGGGTGAGTTACGTTCAGAGGTGCTTATTCACCTTGACAAATGCTCACAATCCAAATCAAATACAAGTGAGGCCAGCAATCTTTAGATAGAACTTTTAACAACCATTGCTTTTTGGGCCTTCAATTTTCCATAGCCTTGATCCATTTGTTACACGGATTTTTTATTTATTAAGGCTTCAAGCATTCATGTATGTTTAAAAACACTACTTTTCATGAATGTTTTAAGATATTCATTTCAATATACTTCAAAGCCAATTTCATTAGGCTTGCCTTGCATTCATGTATGTTCAAAAACACTACTTTTCATGAATGGGCTTTTTCATAAGATATTCATTTCATTTCCAAATACATTGTATTGATGGCAGCGCTATTTGCTTCAGGTTTAGCCAACACAACCTAGGCAACTCAGAGTCGAGACAGAAATAAACAGGGAAGCTTGTCCAACAAAGAGGCTCTAGTGGGGAAAGGTCTTCCATGCCACAAGTCAAGTAGTAGGTTGGGCTAAAAACATAACTAGAAGGAAATGGATGGGTGGAGATAGTGAACAATGAAACCAACACTAGCAAGCCAAAGTATGGTGGGAATGATCACCTCTATTCTCCCTAAAGTGGGTAAAACCAATGAGTATGGGTCAAGAACTTCTAGGTCTAAGTAGGGACATACATACATAATATCAATACATCCAAGTCCACATATTTATATGACCACCAGATCGTGACACTAGATGCTAAGACATGTCACAAGAATGAATATAAAAGCAATGATAACCATAACACAAGATAATATCTGCTGAGTCATATACATGTCAAGAATCAATCTGAACCAACATTTGTCCAATGATAAACTACTGATGCAACTCTGAGCGCTATTGACTGCTCTGCAAATGGCTAAATGACTACATCAGTCCTCAAATTTGAGTGTCCTGAAACTCAGTCATGGCATGGGAGAGTACTATAGTCCATCATCAAATAATGATCCATCATAGATGCTCATCTCAGCATCTCATATGTAAGGGAACTGGCTGAAAAAGTGTACAGAAATCTGAAAAATAAAATATGGTAGCCCGGCTACTATACATGTGATAACATCTGGCTCCAGCTGGGACAAGTGCTCTGCTGAATAGAGCGCTCGAGAACCTCAGAATCTCTGGTTCTCGCACTCTGCTACTCGCATCCTCGATCCATCATTCCAGCTCTGCAACTACTACCAAATGTCACCAACTACCTATAAAATGTCCAGAGCTATACCAAACTCACAAACTTGTCGTCAAAACACTGTGTGGATAAAATAAAGTACTAAAATTGAAATGCGTGAAACTAAAAAGCAGAAAGCAAATCTACTCTATAACCATAACTTTTCAGAAAAGTTTGATTTTACTGTGCAGGTAAAATGGCTAAACTCAAGACTACGCTAGGAGCTTTGAAAGGCAAGCTTCAGGAAAAGACAAAAGGTGCAAGACTAAAAAGCTACACTACTACCCGGAAAGGCTTATTCAGGTCCTACCTACTCTACCCTACTAGGCAAGACAAGATTCACGCAATGGGCAAGGAGTAATGTTTTAACAAAAGCCCATTGACAAGAAGTTCAAATTCATCCCCGTCGAGAGTTTCTAAATAAACTGATCCTTTTCCAGCTATACTAAATACTCGATAAGGACCCATCCATATTTTTTCCAACTTTCCATGTTTACCAGGTTTCTCTTTTAATTTATCCCATAGCAAAACTATGTCTCCTGTTCTGAATTTCACATCTCTTGTTCTTTGATCAAAAGTCCCCTTAACTCTCTCTTGTTCAATAACAATTTTGTCAAATGCCATCCTTCTTACTTCATCAAGTTCCACTAACTGGTCAATTCTTGCTTGAAATGCTTCCTAATATGAAGTACATTGTTGTAACAATTCATATATTGGGATTTGCATATTAATTGGAAGCCTACAATCTTGCCCATAAACCAATTCGAAAGGAGCCTTACCCGTGATTCTTTTTACTGTCTTTCTATCGGCCCACAGTGCATACTTTAGTTTGTTATCCCAACTTCTCTTATTTTCCCCAGCCATTCTTTTCAAAAGTCTAATCAAATTCTTATTATTGGATTCAGCGAGACCATTACATTGGGGGTAATAATTAGACAAATGGGATAATGTAATTCCATGATTCATGCAAAAAGTTGACATCTCTAGCTTGCTAAAAGCTTTAGCATTGTCAGTGGTTATCTTTATAGGACATCCATACTGTGAGACAATGTTTTCTTCCAGGAATTTGACAACTACTGCAGCTGTACACTTCTTAGTTGGTATAGCTTCAACCCATCGAGCAAAGTAATCTGTGCAAGTCAAGATGTATTTATATCCATTACTTGAATTCTAATCAAAGGGCCCAATAAAATCCATACCCCATTGTTGAAAAGAAGTTTCTACTACAACTGGGTTTAGTGGCAAAGCTCGCAACCTGGGTTTTCTTAAGAAAAACTGACACTCTTGACATGTTCTCACAAACGAGTGCACAGCCTTGAAAAGGGTTGGCCAATAATATCCTGCTCTCATAATCTTTGCAACAGTTGTTCTAGGTGCATAATGTCCACCGCAAACACCCGCATGCATTTCCTTAATGATGGTCTTGGATTCCTCCACATTAACACATTTCAAAATTATTCCATCAAGGTTCCTCCAACCCAGACCATCTTGAGTTAGTATATACTTTTCCGCCTTCAACCTTAAGGCTCTCCTTTGGTGATCTACCAAATAGTCAGGACAAGACAGATTTCTCAGAAAATAGATAATATCCTTGTACCATTCATGGTCTTCATCAATATGCAAAATATGAGATTCATGCTCATATTTTGCATGAATCTCATATTAACTGCATGACTATCACTTTTCTTAGTTAATAATTGGGCCAAACCTTGACCTTTCACAATTTTAATGGGTTTGATCTATAAATCATATTCTTGGATCTGTGAAATCCAGATTCCTCTAACACCTATACCATCTACTTGCGATAAGACATCCTTAACTGCTTGATATGGTACAAAAGCTTTAATCTTGGAGTACCCTATGTAAGTTCTGAAACATTTTAAGGCTTTGACTAGAGCGTAGGCTTGCTTTTCCGTAGTAGTGTATTTTAATTTAGCGTCTCTCAAGTTTTTACTCATAAAAGCTATAGGTTGCTCATGATTTTCATTGTTCTTTTGTAACAGAACTCCAGCAACGGTATCTTCAGAAGCGTATGAATAGATCAGAAATTTCTTGCTATGATCAGGACATGCTAAAACAAGAGCAGTTGAAATGGCTTTCTTTAGCTTAATAAATGATGTTTCACAGGTATTATCCCAAACGAATTTCGCATATTTCTTAAGAAGAGCATTTAGAGGCTTGGCTAATTCTGCTAAGTTTGGAATAAATCTTCGGACGAAGTTTATTTTTACAAAGAAGGATTGTAGAGAGGCAACATTATGGGGTGCAGCAATAGTATTAATGGCTTGGGCACACTCAGGATCTATCCTAATACCCTCTTTAGACACAATATGTCCTAATAGCTTACCTTCATCAATTCCAAAAGTGGATTTTTTTCAATTCAAAGATATACCAAACTTCCTACACTGATCAAATACTTTCTTTAGATGTTTCACATGATCATCTCGTTCTTTAGAAAAAACTGTTAGGTCATCTTGATAAATAGCAATAATCTTGCCAATAAGGTCATTGAAATCTTGACCCATTGCTCTTTGAAAAGTTGAGCCAGCGTTTAACAATCCGAAAGGCATTCTTATGTACTCAAAAGTTCCCCATGGAGTTGTAAAAGTTGTTTTTTCTCTATCTTCTTTTTTAATACACACTTGATTGTATCCCGAAAAACCATCTAACATTGACAACATTCCAGCGCTTGTAACACTTTACAGTAATATCTTCATGTTTGGCAAAGGGTAGTTATCTTTAAGAGATGCTTGATTTAGATTTCTAAAATCTATGCATATCCTGATTTCACTGCTCTTCTTTCTCACGATCACGGGATTAGAAACCCAAGTGGTGTGTCAGACTAGTCGGATAATCCCAACGGCTAACATCTTTTCAAGCTCTTTCTTAATCAATGGAGCTAGCTTAGGATTTACTTTTCGCAACTTTTGTCTGTAGGGTATTGCTCCTTATTTCAAAGGGATAGTATGCTCGATAATGGCAGGATCAAAAGTTTTAGGATCATCATACGTCCAAGCAAAAACATCCTTGTACTCTCTAATTAGATTTTCAATAGCCTTTCTTTCCTTTGGGGACGCATTCTTTCCGATTTTAATCATTTTAGGCGAAACTGGGGTTCCAATGTTAATCTCTATGACCTCGTCTACTGGCTCAGCTCTTTTACCTTTATATTCATCATGCCTATTGAAATTCTTCTACAGAGGGATTGCTAACTTCATAACAATAACATCTTGTAAAGACAAGTTGTTTACTTTATCTTCCAAATCAACATTACAGTCTTGAAAATTATCTGAGTGCTATACGAATGCAATGATCTAAGCATCATTATCAAAAACTTGCCAATGATCTTGATTATCAAGAACCGATGGTCTAAATAACACTTCAACCTTACACTCCATCTCTTTAAGGTGATTTGGGATTTCAAAAGTGCATGCTATTACTGACAATGCATCAACCAAGGTGTTCTCCTCTCTTGGGACCGCTCGGATTGCAAATGCATCAAACATTTCAATAGTATCCCAAACAACATTTCTATAATCTCTAAGTCTATTGTTTTTTACCGCAAATTGAGTTTTTACCTGGGACACAATTAAATTTGAATCACCTATAATACTCAGGCATTTGACTTTCTGATCTCGGGCAATCTCTAATCCCAAAAGTAAGGCCTCATATTCAGCCACATTATTTGTGGCTTCAAACTCAAGACGAAAAGAGAAATACTTTTCTTCTCCAAAGGGGGAAATAAGGACAATTCCTGCTCCTGCACCATGCCTAGATTTAGCTCCATCAAAATGCATATTCCATACTTGGCTGGGAGGAAAAGGATGTTGTCGAGGCTCTTCCCAATAATTTGCCAAAACCATATAGTTTCCAACTTCATCTGTAGGACGCATGGCTTCCTCAAAAAGGTGTTCAGGGGTCTCCACATGTTCGATCATAGGTTTTTCATTTAGTAACTTATAGAAAGCATTTTCTTCGATAGGGATGGTGGCATACGAAAGGTCCATTTGGATGCTTCCTCCTAACTTAGCGGCCCATTCTCTAGACAGCAACATTCCCCATGTATCAGGTATATCTAAGACTAACACATTCATGTTTATTTCAATCTCCGGATATGCTGCTAGATTCATCTTTAAATTCTCAATTATCCCTTTTGATTTATAACAGGTCTAGAGTCCATTCCACACACGTTATTATACTGCCGAGACGGTTTTAGCTCCAGCTATTCCATTACCCTAAGTAGCATAACGTTAACCTCTGCTCCTGAGTCTAGCATGCAATTGTGAAGAATCAATTGGTTTATTTCTAAAGCTATATAGAACGAGGGATGACCACTACCATTGCCAGTTACACTTTGAATCCTTACAGGAGGGTCTTTCTCAATCGTTAATTTCTCAACAGCCTTAATCTTAGGTTTGATCGCTAGAAATTGAGTAGCTTGGTTAAATAAGGAAGGGACCTTTAGTAATTCATCAAGAGGTACAGGGATATTTGGTTTGGAAAAGAAATGGCTTAAGTCGACCTCTAAGTTACAAGGCTTTCCTCGGTTCTTGTCATTTGTCTTTAATCCCAATAAATGCATTACATGTATTCTAACAAAAGGCATGGCTATGAGCTCTTTCAAAGACATCATGACTGAAGATCCAGAAAGTTTCCCAGTATATTCGTATTCAGACCTCCTTGTATCACAGGAGGAACTTCTTTGCTAGGGAGGCTTACTTGCTTTCTTTGCATTGGTTCTTTATGTTGAGGCTTAGCAAGGCCTGGACTTACTGCCTTCCTGGTCTCTTGAGATGGCATTCAACAGGGCTGATCATTCTTCTTCAGGATGTCCTTACGAGGGACATTCGATGGCTGCAAGGGAATCTTAAGAGTGGTATTCCTTTGTTCGAGAGAATTTTCTCTTATAACAGGCTTATTATTGTCTTGATGTTTTACGTTATTCCTTATTTGAGACCTCGTCACAACCTGATTACCTGAAAGCTTCCTAGCTGACCTAGTTTGAGGATAATCATTGGTATACACATTCTCAGAAGGTTTATGGAAATGTTCATTACGTCGTATATTTTCTTTGTGTTGATTTAAAACCAAACCGTATAAATTTTGTATCAGCTTGCTCATTTCAATCATCAATTTCATAATCATATTGTTTTCTGAATTGCTCTCTCTAATGTAAGACGTGACTTTAAAACTTAAGATTATTACGTTGGGTTCAGTCCTCAGTAGAGTTGCGGGGTGGAGTTGCCAGGTGAACCACAAAAGTAATTCATCGAAAAGAGATATGTTGTAGGAAAGGTTAGGTATGTCGAACCAAGGTAGGCCTCTACCTTCCCCGGCAACGACGCCAAAATGTTATCACCAAACTTGTAGTTGCCTCTATGAGGTGGATCCAAGATGGACGTTAGAGGGATGGGCAACTAAAGAGGTGGAACCAAGATAGCCTCGACTCCCAAATGGATGGTTGTCACGCCAATCGAGGCAATCTTGGTTCCACCTTTTTAGTTTCCCATCCCTCTACCGTCCATCCTGGATCCACCTCATAGAGGAAACTACAAGTTTGGTGATAACACCTATGCACAAAGAACTAGTAACTAGAAATTTAACACTTTATGTGATAGAAAGAAGAGAGAAAGAATGCCCCCAAAGCTTAGAAGCTTGGACAATGGAGTCTTCCAATGGAGGAAAGGTGGATTTTGATGAGATGAGTGGATTAAGGGGGAGGGGGATTCTCGATATACCACGAAAATATAGGGAATATGTCCAGACTCATTAAGTGTGGTAGCACACGAGAAAATGTCGGTTGAATGGAGTCACAGGGGGATGTCCAACACTACACCAACAAGGATGTAACATGACGGGGCCTTGTGGTCACTTTTCAATTGTTCCTACTTCCTCTGTACAATTTGCCCACATGAAGCAAAATGCAACGCTAGATTTTCGTTGTGGGGAGGTTAATTGAGTGTGAGATCTAATTAAGCTAGTCACTCAATCCCTTTTTGGATGTGATCAACTGGTCAGTCAAAGTTGCAGAGATCCAGAGCATAACAAGGATGAGCCTTGGAAATTTTAAGTGTTTTTTAACAATGTTTTCTTGTTTATTAAACCCCAAGAGTCTCTTTCGGGTTTTTTGAACCTTACTTGAGAAAGCTAGGGGGGTTGATTAGTGAAAAGTAAAAGTGCAAAAATGAAAATTTTTCTAATTACTACAATGTGTTGAAAAATCTCAGTTTAACTGCTTGCTGGTTTAATGAACAATTTTGTGTGTTTCACTTCAGCCGGTTTTGCATAGGCTTGAAGCTACTTATAAAAATTTTCTGAACAATTTAAACACGCAGAAAAACACTAACAGGCTGAAAACAAATGCATGCACACCATAAATTTGACTCAGATATTTTTGGCTAATCAGCCCTGGAAAAACCCCCACGGGGAAAACCAGTCAGAGAGGAGAGATTTTAATTATTTCTTCAGCAAAGTACAGGACAGAAAATTAAATGTGAAAATACAACTTATCTCCACCAGCAGTCTTTTTCTCAAAGTCTGGAAAAATGTTCAGCAAACCCAGCAGTACATTTTTCTCGTTTTCTGTGCCTGAAATAAATGCTAATGTACAGCAGCAACCTGGCCGTACATCACCTCGAAAACTGTGCCAACAAACCAGTCCGTACAGCAGCTTAGAAAATCGTACCAGCAATTAATACACAGTACTGTCTCGATATTTGTGCCAGCAATTTAATGCAGGCCGTACTGTCCCTCGAAAACCGTGCCAAATTAATGCTGATATCTTCCTCGATTCCTGTGCTGAATTTAATGCAACCGTACAGCCAACAGACAGGAAGTACTCACCTCGAAAACTGTGCACTATTAAATGCACCCGTACTGTGATAAATGCAGGCCGTACCTTGTCTTGGAAATCGTGCCAGCATTAAATGAACAGTACTCTTCGATTTCTGTGCATGAAATTTTTTCTCTGCA
>LPNX010693331.1:1070674-1104786 GCA_001517045.1 Pseudotsuga menziesii
TCATTGTTTGTTTCAGTAACCATAATAAAATCAACCCCTCCTTGATTCCCCGATTGAGGTCCACTTGGACCGAAAGAGGTTCCTAGAGGGTTTTCTTTTTAACAAGAACATCCATCTCAAAATTTACTAAAATTGACAAGACTCCGGTGTGTATGCTCTGCACTTGGCTGCGGTTCGTCCGATCAGTCAAGCTGTATCAAAAGCACTTGAGTGACTAGTATAATTAGGATTCACTCTCCCAAATTGACAAACCATCAGGTGAAAATCCAACACTTAGATCAAATCATTACGGTGGCAAAATACCCAAAGGAAGCGGGAACTCTTGAAAAGTGACCTCGGGGCGCCGATCTCTGTCACACCCTAATGGGTGCGTTATGAACAATAGCCCCAAAGACTCCATTCAGCCCACATATTCCTTGCGGGTAGCCGTGAAGGTTTAGTTTTGGACATACTCCAAGTACTCTCGGGTATATCTAGAGTCCACCCCTTCGCCTAATTTTAATCAACTCATATTTCACATTAACTTAAAACGTACCAAGAGGCAATTGCAAAACATTCACTCCAAGCACATGCAAGTACATTGATTTTCTTTTGACTCCATTTTAAGGCACTGGTTATTTTCTTGCTATATATATATATATTGTGTCTCAACATTTTGCTTTCATGCACTCATTTTGTATCTTGTCATCTATGGTTGTTTATGGTTAAATTTCAAACTCCTAAGTAATTGATTCAGTTTAACATCACCATACTAAGTAATTAGACTTAGTAACTTAATAGAGTCTACCCCCCTTGGCTTCGTTAGGAGTTGAGCCTAAACGGAGGAGTCAAGAACAAGGTGACAGCCTTGACTCGAGACTTGCCCCCAAGGACACACCGAGTGGCTTGAAGATTTCTGCCACGTGACCCAGTTGTGTGAAAGGCGGCAACAGGCCCACACACAAAAGCAAACACCATTAGCCTCCAAAGCTTCTTATTTATTCAAGCAAAATAGAAATAGCATAAACAAATTACAATAGTGTGCACTCTCTACTCCAACTCAAACTAGTTTGGAAGGGAGGCAGTTGCTTCAATTTATAGCCAAATCCCAACCAAGAGGGGTGCATCCATCACTAGCAGTGGAAGTCGAGTCCTTGAGAAATCAAAGGGATGTATGAGATTTGAGATGGATGACAAGGCGCCACATCTCAATCAAGAGATGCTCCCGCACTTACTTACCACCACACTGATCAATGGTTGGCACATAACCATCACGTTGAGCATGAGAGATATGGCGCATCCTTCGACTAAGTGAAGTCGCCACCATTCCAAATTGAATCCAATCATGACGTCTTGGCTCTCTTTGAGCTCGCCTACCACAAAGACAAACTCGTCTTGGTCTTTGTGATGAGTTGCCAACATGTCATGTCATGTTTCCATTTGCTATACCACACATGCGACTTATGACGATGGTGGGTGCATGCTTTAACTTGGATACTTTTGCCACCCCTTTGAAACTTCATAAAACAAAATACTTTTATCCTAAGTCTAAGTTACCAACCATAGAATTCAAGATAGCCACCTCATTTGAATTTCAAAACATGTCCCCACATGAGTTTTGACTTTGTCATTTTGTCTCATCTTTAGCATTAAGTTGGACCTGCGTTGCCCCTTTATCAAAAAATGGCTCTACGTGATGATTTAGTCGCCCAAAACATAGGAAAAGTGAGCCTCGAGGTAAAGAGAACGCTCTAAGTGTGAAAACAAGCATCCCCACGCCAAAATCCGCTCCAAAGCACTCTTTTATCACAATTTGAAGTTTCCCACTTAACCATTAAAAATGGCCTAATTTTACCGAAAAAAAATATTTTTCTCGAAATTAAAAAGAAAAACTAGGGAGACCTAGCACATGTCCATACAACTAAATATTCATGACTAGCATGTTCATGTCAGTCTTATCTCACTCAGGTCATACTCGTCGAGTATGACGAGTCCAGCCGAGTGGCAGGGGAATCGGTTACTCGCATCAAACTCAGACTATACACTCGGGACTCGTCAAACTCGTCCAACTTGCCGAAAATCGCGATTACTGGTCGGACTAGCGAGTATGTTGCCGCTGCAAAAAAAAATTGTTCGTTGACTCAGCGGATTAGTGGGCCCGTGATAAAGGTTTTGGAGGGAACGCCAGCGAGCTTTTTCCACTGCCCCCGATGTGTTTCCACTTTCCATTTCCCGCAAGCTCTTTCCACTGCCCCCGAGCTCTTTCCACTGCCCCATGAGCTCTTTCCACTTTCGTGCGGCCTCTCTCCACTGCCCTGACATCTTAAAATTTGCATGCGAGCTCGTCTATTTCCACTGTCGACGGGTTTGAGTTCGAGGTCTGAGGGTTCATTTCATGTTGAGGGTATGCTCATCAGTAGGGTTCAAAGTGCAAGTCTGAAGTCAGCGCATCAACAAGGTTCAACTTCAACAGCGTTCTGTTCGTGTTCACGTTAAGGTTCACGTCAGAGTTCAACTTCAGTTGGTTCGTTTTCAATTTAGCAAGGTTCACATCAAGTTCAAAGTTCAACAGGTTGGTTTTTTTTTGGTTTAATTTTAATTTTTATGTGTATTGAATGTTAACCATATTCAATATACATAAAATCACTGTATTGATTCTTGAATATAACATTATTTTAAGTTTACATAAGCTCGGGTAAATCCCTATTGAACTTCATCAAATACCTTTGACCATCGATTCCTTTTCTTATACATTATAGAGGCATTTACTCCAAGGCGATGTTTAATTTAGAGTACTAAGCCGACAACTACATAGATTGCCTTCTTTTTCCTTCATCAAATACCTTTAACCATTGATTCATTCTCTTGTACATTAGAGAGGCCTTTACTCTTAGCTGTTGTTTAATTTAGAGTACTTCGCCAACAACTACATAGATTTCCTTCTTTTGCCTGGGCATGGGAACTATTTGGATAAAGTGCCTTACAGATATCATTCATTTAAATTATAGACAAGACTAAATTTGTTTGGCATTGCTCCATGGGTCACATAGCTTGGGCATCAAATCATATCAGTTAGAGGACTCATGGGAGGATTAGACCCACTTGGTAGTGTCAACTCTATATCACACCAACCCACGGATGTATTATTAGCTTCTTCCATACCATTACTAGTCTACTAACATTTCCTTGTCCTTGGATGTTATGAGTGCTCCCACTTCTTCTACATCAATAACATGCATGAGTGTTTTGATATTGTTGAGTATTACTCCCCAAAGCCCTATCAATTTAGGCCACTCACTAAATGATATCAATTAGCAGGGACTTAGTGTTGAATCAACATTGTTATATAGCTCATTTAATTCTTGGGCTGTGATGGTAGCATGTGGAGGCTGCCATCACAACCCACAGTTTTGTAGGCTGCCCCTTGTGGCAGCCTACAGGCCTGTGGGTTGTGATGGCAACCGACATAACCTACCAAATTAATTTATTTTTGTTTTAAATTTAATTTTGTTTTAATTTGTTATGGATTTTTTGTTATAAAAATAATCATTTCATTTTAATTTATTATTTTTCCACTGCCATATCCATGGTGCCCAAGGGAAGACCTAGAAGGCCTCTTGATAAAGCATGGGAACATTGTGTTCAGGTGGTCCCAGGGCAAGACAATCAAGTAAAGTGCAATTATTGTCCAACATCTATGTATGGTGGCATAAACAGGTTAAAACACCACCTAGCTCGAGTTGTGTGCAAAGACATCATAGTTTGTGATGGTTGCCCTGAAGAAGTCACAGCGGAAATGCACGCTACTTTGGAAAGTATCAAAGAACAAAATGCCAAAAGATCTAGGATGAGGTTTGAAACTGCAGGGATCGGTAGATCTCCAATGGGACCTCCAAGTAGTTGCTCAAAGTGTTGCACCAAGTCCATCTATCACCTCTCCTTTCCTCCTCCCTCGTACGTCCCCGGGATCTCAACCAACCTTGGACAGCATTAATGAAAGGAAAAAGAAGGAGGCAGATATGGCAGTGAGGAGGTTTTGGTACCATGACAGCCTCTCATTCAACCTTGCAAGGTCTCCTTTTTATCAGCCCATGATAGATGTGATTGCAAGTGTTGGCCCTGGATACACAGAAGGTGAGCTCGGTCACCCTTTCTATCACACGGTTTGCAAAAAACTTAGGGGGTAAGATCTAGATGATGAGTTGCAGTGTATCAAGGAATAGTTGGAGAGCATTAAAAGCTCATGGGAGTTTACAGGTTGCACAATCTTGTATAATGGGTGGACAGATCAGAGGTATAGAACAATCATAAATTTTCTTGCGGCTTGCCCTAAAAGAACCATGTTCTTGAAATCCATCAAGAACATGGTCAAGTTGTCATACAAAATAAAAACAATAAAGTTAAGTCATCATAGAAAAAGGGTCAAGGTATCACAACTAAGATGGGCGCTAGGACCAATAAGGAAAACATAAGACCACAAGTCAACAAGAGGGGTCACAACAAAGTGGGAAGACAACCACTTCACCCGCAATACCAATGATCCAGGAGGATCATCTCACAGTCGATCGAATTTAAAGTCTTCGAAATGTAAAATAAAACTTACAGGGTGAAAGAGCTCGTCAAGAGCTTTCCGGCAACGCTTGTTTCGTGGAAAAAGACCTCCGAACGCAAAAGTTATTCAGGTTTGAACTTTCGACATGCATGGTTAAAAAATGGAAAAAACAGGTAAAAAGTCGGTTTATTAAAATCTTTGTGGAGTCTATGGGATTCAACCCCATTACCTCCAAGAGTGCTCAGCGCCTTAACTCAGCCCGCCTAGCTAGCATGCCACGTGATGGTCCTTGTTATGCATAGGTTAAAACTTGTATTTAACTTTTAGTTGTGTTTCAGTTTTGAAAAGGGGGGAGGTCGAGGGCTAAGCCCACGACCCCATATGCCAACATCGAGGCTCCATTGTAAGGTTGTTATAACCACAAATCTTATGCCATATCATAACATACTATGTAACTATTGCAATATGGTATTACCGCCATCCAAACTATAAAATGTTGCCACATAATCAAACTATAGCATATACCACGGAACCAATGAATAATTCAAACAAATCTCAATTAGAAGAGGGGTCGCATGGAATTGAACCCATGACTTCTGTTGAAATACTGAGAGGGCGGTGAATCAGTTTTTGCAATTTTGCACAATCTAAAATTTTAATCAAAAGCAAGTTGTTGATCACCAATCACAACACATCATCAATGTGTATGAAAATAACAGACTGCACAGTACACAATAATTTTTGACGTGGAAACTCAAGTCCTGGGGGTAAAATCACGGAAGCATTTTTAAAATTGTTTTCCAGATATAACTGGAAGGAGGAAACAACCTCCTTATTACAAAGACTTCAATTTTCCAGCCACAATTGGAAGGAGGCTACAACCTCCTTTCCTTGCCCCGTTCTGCCACCCTGATCAGAAAAATATTGTTGAACCTGTGGACTTGTCACACACCAATCTCTGAACTTACTGCTGCTAATTACCTCTGTTCTTTGTACACTGCCAAGTCATCCCTGTATAAGCCCTATCACTGCTACACACACTGCTCATGTACATTCTTGTCATACACAATCACTGAACAAGTAATTCTTCTCTGAACATCAGACATGCATCATCATAGTTTATCTTCAGATAGAATCGTCATAGGGTATGCATCCTTATCATCGTCATATAGAAGTGGATCATCAATATGAAGTGTAGTAGTGCATCATCATTATACCAAGACACGTGTCATCACATCATACGACAACTTTCACTTGCACATTGATACAAGTGTACATACCACTGTACACTTGAACACCTGTATACTATATCACTTTCATCCAACGTTGTTCATACTCCTTACACTTGTACACTTATTCTTATATACTTGTACTAAACATATATATCATCTGTACACTATACAAGCTAACTACTGTTTTGCTTCACTTGTACATACTCTTACAATAATATGTGCACTTTTTCATACTTGTCTGTACATACACTTTCATACACAACCTTGTTCATCTATACATACTGTATATAGTTCATCACTACATTACTTGTACTTGCCACTTGTATTGATCTATACAACTTCATAAATACTTTACTGTACATACCTTTATCTATGCATGTTATCGCAGACTTCAAGCTTTAGACCTCGACCTTGGAGATAACCTTGCATGTAATCTTGTAGCAGATTTGGACTGTCAACAAACGAAGGCAGCAGTAATAAGGCTTGGACTGTTCACTTCTCAAAACTTTTGGGTCTGTAGTGGATCATGGCAGCAGTACAAACTCGGATTCCAAAAGGGTTGATTGTGTTAAACCCTAACCAAATTCTCTGGAAAAATTCAGATGCCTTCTGCTGCCAGCGAAATAAACCTTAGTCCAAAACATAAAGATTTATCTCTGAAAAAATCGGGCCTGTTTTTTTATGCTACTGCAATTTACTCCCACTCTGTCCACATCCCAACGAAGGAGAAACTAATGATAAAGACCAGATACTGTGGAAGAGACTTGACTGTTGTGCTCCACGAATCCTCTTGTTTACTTCAACCAGCAGTTAAAAAAACAAAACACTGTCCAGCAAATCCCCTCAGTTCACCCTCAGTTCTTGTATTATATTCGTTTTCATCATAGTTATGGCCAAAAAGTTAGTGTATATATATACTCTTTAAGCGTTGAAAGGGAGGTCATTAGGGCCGACATTATGAGGAAGAAACTTTACCTTTTATTAATTTAAGACAAGGTTTTAAATCAACATTTAATGGAACCAACCTTCTAGTGTGGTCAAGGGTAAGATTAAGTGTTAAAATATTTTTACTTTTTAATATTTAATGGCTTTAAATGGTATCAAGAAACCATAGGGACTCATATATTAGTATTTTATTAGATATTAAAAAACACGTTTTAATAACTTTTAAAGGTGTCATACAAGGGTTCAAGGGTAACGATAGTCCACTTAAGTATTAATTAATATTTTATTAATTATTAAAAGCATTCAATCATTTAAGCATTAATTAATATTTTAATTAATTTTTTTTATTTGTTACTCACTTTGTTTTTAGGGTTAACTCAAGCTTCCCCTCGCATAGAAATCAAATTGTTCATGAGTTGTAAGCCTTTGGATCCAAAGTACAAGGACCAAAGTGCATTTCTTTCATGTCGTAAGATTGTAATAAAGTCTTGAGTAGGCTCCTAAGAACCCACTCCTCATCCCCCCTCGGGGGATCTGCGTCGTTGCACCATTTTTGTGATTTGCGGTTTTTAGCTAGTTTATTTCTTTTTTTGTTTATGCTTTATTTTGGTGATTAAAGTAAAAGAAATGCTTACCCCACGCTCTCCCAAGTATCCTGAAAAGGGGAAAGAGATTCATGGTAGAATTTAATTAGAAATGCTTACCCCACGCTCTCTTTTTGTTTATGCAGTATTTAAAATAAACCTCCTTGCTCTTCCGAGAATGGTTCATGGATAAGGGCTTGCCTGAGTATTGGACCTAGAAAGATATTCTTGGGATCTACATTTTTTAATCAAACAAATTTTGTTCAAAAAATCTTTAAAACCAACAAGGCCCTCATCCTCGTATGCTCTACTTCCATTGCAGTTTTGTCTGATCAGTTGGTTGTATCATAAATGGATTTGGGTGACTAGTAATTAGTTTCATCTATTAATAAATCCCCTGAAGAACAAAAATCTAGTGTTGCGTTTTATTTCGTGTGGGGAAATTGTGTAGAGGAAGCGGGAACTACTGAAAAGCGATCGCAGGGCCCCATTAGGCTACATCCTTGTTGGTGTAGTGTTGAACATCCCTCGTGACTCCATTCATCCCACATTTCCTCGTGTGCAACCACACTTGGTGAGTCTAGACATATTCCCTGTACCTTCGTGGTATATCGAGAATCCCCCTCCTTGCTAATAATCCAGATAATTACTACATTAATAAAACCGACCAAGAATTTACCCACTCCCTTAATTACTCATCTAATAATCTAAAATTTACCAACCGAGACACTGCAATACTTTCACTGAGATTACTCTAGCTACCCACATCTGCAAAGCACTCTTTTCATTTTGGCACTGGTTTATTATGCTCTTTTTGCATAAGTTAATCTCGCAGTGTGTCTCAAATGATATGTGTTTATTTCATTAAAAATTGCTAAGTGTAAATTTACTTGCAGAGGTTGGTTGGTAGTTTGTTTTCATTCCATTTCAAAACTCCTAGAAAATCTATTGCTTCATACTTTCATAGTTAGAAACAACCTTAGATTACTCGTTATAGGATCCACCCCCTTGGCTTCGCTAGGAGTTGGCCTAGACGAAGGAGCTGAGTATCAGGTGACAGCACTTGGCTCGAGCTTGCCCCCAAGGTCACACCCAGTGGCTTGAAGATTTCTACCACGTTACCCGAGGTGCGAATTAGGCAGCAACAACAGGTTTAATCCTTCTTTTTATATGTTGTTATATCAATAAAGATCTCTCTTTTCCATCCAGCTTTATGTATTAATTTCATGTTCTTGATATATGAAAACCTAATTAGTTAATGCATAAGTTGGATTTGTTTTCAATTATCTTCTTTATACATCTATAGCCATCTATCCCGTAGTTTGTATCTTTTTTGGATACAGGTGATCGAAGAAGCAGCTAGACAAAAGAATTCAAGAAAGGGGATCATCGTTGAACATTGGGTTCCAAGTAGGGTTCCATCTTTCTTGTTCATCTAGTTACTGGTTATGAATGTCAGATTAATTGATTTCATCGGAATTGAAAGTTGCCTTTAAGGTCATTCGCTTTGTTATGGTTTTGACCCAAGACCAATAGAGGATTTTTCCCCGCAACACTATTCCACACTTCTTATAGAATTTCTCCAACTCATTTATGTATAACTCTCCACAATTATCTGTCCTCAACACCTTTATTTCTTCTCGATCTAGTTTTCTACAAGAAACTTAAACTCTTGTTTGTTATTGGGACTTATACATATTGAGATGTCATACTATGCACTGTTAGAATGGTGCATAACATATAAATTTTATCTAGCGGTTGTTCATTATGGGATGGATATGTACACCCTATGTGGGATCAGATACACCATTGGGTCAATCATTTGCTTGGAAGCTATTGCATTTTTAAGCAAAACATTCCTACATGAGGATCTTGAAGAAAAAATCTACATCAAACAACTTGAAGGTTTATGATGAAAAAAAGGAGCCGGTTTGCAAGCTGAAGAAGTCCTTTTGTGGATTAAAACAATCTCCAATATTATGGAATCAAAAGTTTGATACTCATATATTGGGACTTGGTTTCTCAAACAACCAGAAGGTTTTACAGTGAAGGAAAGGAGCCGGTTTGCAAGCTGAAGAAGTCTTTTGTGGATTAAAACAAATTTTCCAAAATTATGGTATCAAAAGTTTGATACTCATATATTGGGACTTGGTTTCTCAAGAAGCAAAGTTGATCTTTCTGTATTGCAAACTCGCTGATGATCATTTCATTTATTTGGTCTTGGTATGTTGATGGTATGTTGTTGATTAGAAACTACACTACTATAACACTCAAAAACCATATCTATGGTGGCGGCTTGTCTCTTATGGTGGATTATGTATTGGGCAATGGGCATAGTCCCTTGTGATTTGTGCCTAGTCTGTCAGAGTGTAAGACATAGCAGTGTGGTTTTTGCTTAGTTTGCAATGGGAGATAATAGACCTAATATCTAAGCCATGCTATTGTTGTGTCTAAAGTGCACATCGTGAGGCTGATGTGAGAAAGAAAACCACTTGATGTGTCTGTTCTGCAACTCTTATTCAATTTAGATCTATGAGGAAGAAGAATGTATAAAATGAACAGCCAATGAATCTACCTGTTGATAATGAGATGTCATACTGGCCATAAGTTAGAATGGTGCATAAAATATCAATATTATCTGGCTGTTGTTAATTATGGGATGGATATGTAGGCCTGTGTGGGATCAAATACATCACTGGGTCAGTTGTTTGTTGGAGAATGATTGCATTTTCAACAAACATTCCTACATGGGGATCTTGAAGAAGAAATCTACACGAAACAGCCAGAGGATTTTACATTAAAGAGAAATAAGGACCTGGTTTGCAAGCTAAAGAAGTCCTTGTATGGATTAAAATTTAAAACTCTCTCCAAGAATGTGGTATCAAAAGTTTGATACTTAGATATTGGGACTTGGTTTCTCGAATAGCAAAGTTGAACGCTGTGTCAATTCCAAATTGGTTGGTGATCATTTCATTTATGTGGTCTCTTATGTTGACAATATGCTGCTGATTGGAAACAACAATATAATAACACACAAATACCATATTTTAAAATTGCAATATATCTTAACTAGTTTAATCATTTTTAACTCTCTAGTTTTAGTTTAAAATGACTTTCATGATATTAAAAAATTTACAAGTACCTTTATTATACCAAAAAAAAAGTAATTTCGTTATTCTTTAGTATTATTTAATCTTTTAGTCATTGTTTATTGATTTTAAGATTATCATTTTATTCTTGAAAATATGTCTTATATTTAACGAAAAAATATCTACAATCAATCCTAAGAGCTCTAGTAGCTCTTCAGAAGAGGATTTTCATGTTATAACTATTATTAATTATATAATATTATCTATTGTTGACTAAAATGTTCCTAGAATTACTATTTTAAAGTGCACTAACTCATGCACAAAGCAATAATCCTGATTTCACATTTAGCAACAGTAAAGCTTTTAATTACCTTACAAAATTAACAATCACATCTCTCTCTTAATATAAAGAAAATGATAGTTCTACAAGGAAAGTAGCTTACGTCATACTGATGAAGATCTTTGTCTGGTAATTCTGTAATAAAGTGATTTGCCTTCACAAGGCACCTGACGCCTGTTTGACCTTTACCAGGACGGCGAGGAAAATTCAATTTTTTACTAGATATCGGAGGAACCTGAACCTGGGATGGACCTGCTACCTCAGGTTTTGAAACTTGCAATGTAAGTTTCTGTAACTGTTCTTCTAGTGGAGAGCCTGCACTTTCTGGAGGTAATGATGGTGGAAGACCCTGTGGCAAAGATTGGGGTCCAGTGCTAGCACCTACAAAAGGTTGCTGATAAGAAGCAGGAACCTGAGACAAAACAGCTTGGGGCAGGTCAGGAATGGACGGTCCCACAATTGCAACAGGACTGTAAGAACCCATAGAAAGACCAGACACCAGCCCAGTACCTTCAGCTTCCCCAACTCTTCCCCTTCCTTGTCCAGCTTGCCCATGACAAGGTTGAGGCTGGCCACGGCCTTGTTGATATCGCGGTGACCGTGTGTACTCTCTACCTTGTGCAGCCTGCAGAGTTTGTTGTGGTGGCTCAAAACCTTGTAATGATCCAGGAGAGGTCTGAGGCAGGCCTTCTTGTGATACCAATTGCACCTGGCGCTGTTGGCTTTGCTGTAAGGGTGGCTGAGGCTGTGATGGTTGGCCTTGTTGTCGCTGCTCTGGCTGGCCTTGTCGCTGCTGCTGCTCATGAACTTGTCGCTGAGAAGGCTGCCCTTGGGATGAGGAACCTTCTTTAGGCGTCTTCCTTTTCCGTGGCATGATTAAAATTTAATTCCCTGTTAAAATGCTTTTCACCACAGAGGTGAGATTTTCTCTAGAGGCTTTATTTGAAAATTTGTAATCTGGACAGCTTTTCACCAAATCGTTGGAGTTCTAACACTTTGCCAGGCACAGGCTGCAAGGTCAAGACTCAAAACCATGCAGTTCAGGAATAAGTAGAATGTAACACTAATTTTGAGCATTCTGAATTGCTTTCACATGAAAATAAAAATAACCTGCAATATACACAAAGAAAAGATAAATTCAGCAAAATGCACAAATACACAATGTCCTGACTCCTTACTAGATAGTACTGCAAAAAACTCAATCAACGAGGTGAACTAATTACACCTCCAACTTAATCATTTTATCCCTCTCACACACACATGTCAAAAACAAGATGGATTCCAATAGAAAGAGTGCAAAAGCACATTGCGTAGTCATTTTTGCACCAAAAACCTCAACTCTATACCAAATCATGCTTGCCGAAACAGGCCTATACCCCATTGAATTGAAACATGAAAGCATTAAGGAAACTCTTACACAAGCGGAAAGTGGCCCAAATGGACAGCATGAGAATCCCTAATAAAAGCAGCAAGGAAGTGTTACAGAGGTGGAAAACAACATAAGAACTATAATGCAGATAATGATTAGAATGTTGGGGAATAAAGCAAGTCTGGGAACTAGACAAGCAGAAAATGCAGAAACACCTAAAGTCATGTAACAGGGAGGGAAAATGGAGAACAAAAGCACAGAAAAAACAGCGGTACTACAATGACCAACTTAACCCAACAGGAGAAACCAAAGTCTCTTAGTACCCAAGCTAAACATTGATAAGATCATAAGGAGACTGTAGATCTACAGTGAACACTTGAACAAACCCTAATCCAGCCAAGCAAATAACAGCAGAAATGTATGACAGCACTTCAACAATGATCGCAATAGAGATGAACCCATACCATGTGCTTGAAAGAGAAAATCTGACAAAAAAGAGAAGATCACTGTCCAAACACAAGTACTCAAGACAGTAGCACTATAGGTAAGCTGCCCCTGGCCTTTTATTAATGCAACAACTTGAATGAATTATTTACAAATGAGGATGGTGATGTATTTATACACCTCCATTTGGAGTTTAGGTGCTATCCCCAAGAAGGTGACTAGGTCAACCTTAGCCAAAAATAGGCAAAATACAATAAAGTGTAAAACATGGGTTAGTGTTAATCCCCAGCTGTGCCTGCATTACTAAAGGGCAAAATTCCATTGGGCTGGTTGGAATCTAGAGGTATCCAGACATGCACATTGTTCTGAGTTCCTTCCAGAGTTTCAGGATCCAAAAGGACTGCTATTCTAGCAGTTTGTATTTTGTCAGGACCCCAAGATCCAGGGGCCTGCATGACAGAGATTCATATATTCATGCTCCTTGTAGGAAAAAGCAAGTCCAGTGAGATTGCTTTTTTGGTTTTTTGCAAAAAATTTGACTGATGCTCATTTCCTTCAGGATCAGTCTTTCTGGCTTTTTACTTTTTGCTTTCTCAGGGAACACTGCTTTTCTGGCATGTCCATAATAGCAGTTTTTATGTATGGCAGGTATAGGTTGTGATGTTATGGTTCCAAGCATGCAGTGGTGGGGTGGTCCAAGATTCCGGTAGGCAAAAAGAGTGATGTGTCAAGAGCAGTCTTGAGCAGGTGGATGGTTCTCCTAGTGTGATGTGTGACAGCTTGTTGAAAGGTTTCCATTTGCATGTGGTTATTAAATTACCTTATGCCAAAACCCTAAAATTGCTTTCCAAAATCCTAATTCGAGTTACTATGTTTAGTAGTCATTCTTACCACACTTGATTTCAAACCTTCATTCCATATGCTAAATTTGAACACTCCAAAACCGAGTTTTACCTCTTGGGCATATTTGGCATTTTTCACGGTTTGGTAAAAAGGCTAAAAGCTTGATTTTGACTTTGGAATATCTATCCTTGAATGCAAAAAAAGGGTAAAAAATATAAAGCTGATGCTGTTAAAACAAAAGCAGATAAGGTATCCTAAAACATGAAAAAAGTCAAACAGCAAGGGAAAATCCTTTCCAAAAGAAAAAAGGAGATAATGCCTAGTGCGCATGTTGCAATGTTTTAAAACTTAGAACCAAGAGTCGAACTGGTCGAGGGTCAACTTGGAGTGTTGGACCGGAACCGGAACCAGTAATTAACCAGAGTGGTTTGATTTCAATCCAGCGGGCTATTAAGTAATACAAAAAAAATTACAATTTTAATGACAAAAATTATATTTAACATTCCAAGATATGATTTCAAGCCATTAAATGATTAGAGACATAATATGCAAAGTCTACTCATATATATACCATAAACCATGTATGAGTCACAAAATGGCACCAAGTGCACTACATAGATGATAGTATCGTAGTATATAGTAAAGTCTCTTAGCACATATCTCAGAGTCTGAAACAAAATACAATATCAATGAGGCTCTATCATCAAAATAGCCTCTACAATCCAAAAAACATGATCAA
The DNA here is from genome assembly GCA_001517045.1 of Pseudotsuga menziesii. NCBI lineage: Eukaryota > Viridiplantae > Streptophyta > Pinopsida > Pinales > Pinaceae > Pseudotsuga > Pseudotsuga menziesii. The sequence continues at coordinate 1,084,791 of LPNX010693331.1, forward strand.
TGATGAGTCATGAGTGACTCACTCATGACTCATGACTAATCAATCATCAAACTAAGCATCACTACTGCAAATGGGATGCTCAACATCAACATCTGGCTCAGACTCCTCGGAGTCGAACCCCTCAGGGACATCTACGACCCTAGTAGAAGCACGGGCTGCACGGCTAGGTCGTCTAATGCCACTAGTACTACCACTTCCTCCAATGTCTCAATCTGCACATGTATCCCTTGGTACTAGTGTATCTACATCCAAAGTATCCCATCTCAACTCATCTGCAAATTCAATATCAAAATTCGATTCAAACTCTGTCGGTTGACTTTCCACTACCCATTTTGAGTTTGGATCAATATCATCCAACACAATGGGATATGTATCAGGTCTTTTGTTTAGAAACTAGTTACGCCTTAGCCAAAGGTTGTACTGCACAAAGACAAGATCATTTAACCGTTTTTGTTCCAAATGGTTTCTCTTCTTCGTGTGAATTCATTCAAAGACAGACCAATTGCGCTCACACCCGGAAGCACTGCAAGGTTCACTAAGGATGCAAACTTTTGCAATTGAGCACATTAGCTACCAAATGATTCCCACCAGCTTGTTGCAAAGACAAAGTTAGTTTAACAAATTAGATTGCAAATTGAACTTAAACAATTTAAAGGCTAAAGCTTAAACAATTGAACTTAAAATTAAAGCTTAAACTAAAACAATTGAACTTGAACTTAATCAAACTTTGGATTCTTGGAAAGTTGAAATTGTTTACCTGGTTGATCCTCATTTCTTGCCTTCTTTGCTAGGTTTTTTCCAAAGGTGCCCATGGCTCTATTGAAACAGTTGATTTGTCTATGTATCTCCATCTGCTCACTCTCATCACGGACCATGCGCTCTAGGCACTCATACAAACCATCTTTGATCTCCCCTGTTAGATCATCTCCTAACTGAACTCTGTAATGATATCTTGGGTTCAAGAAATACCCAATTGCATGTATAGGGCAATGGAGTTGATTGTTCCATCTGTTGTCAATAATCTCCCAAATAGGCCCATACTTGGCCACTCTATCTCGGTATGCTTCCTTTATCTACTCCTTTGCCTTATCCATAGCCTCATAAATGTAACCCATGGCCAATCTTTCCCCATCCGCCAACCACAACACCTTCACAAGGGGCTCAACAATTTTCAAAACATCTGTTGCTTTTTTCCAAAATGCACTATCATTAACTATTTTTTGGTTTCTTTTGCATCTTGCCTGCAAGCCCACGAAAGTTCTCCATGAGGAAGTGAGTACCCATGAAAACATCTTTTGCAAGTTCTCCTCTTGTGACATGAGAGATTGCAACGCGAGGAAGTGAGTTGCAAGTCTCATGATGGCAGGCCTAACAAGTTCCCTATTCCCAGTGTTTTTCCTCATCAATTTCAAGACCCATGAGTGGTAGTAGATATATTTTATAATTCTCTTGGCATGCTCTACAACATCCTTGACCCAAACTTGTTTGCATATATCCTCAAGCATGATGTCTATGCAGTGTGCAGCACATGGGATCCAAAATATGGTTTTGTGTTTGCTCTTTAACATCTTACAAGCAAGGACATAGTTAAGGCATTATCTATGATGATTCGAACAACATTTGTCACCCCCACCTCCATAACAACTTCATCCAATAGCTGAAATAGTAGGTTTGCATCTTTTACCCCATCAAATGCATCAACTGGTTTCAAAAACATGGTTCCTTAAGGGAAAGAGACAAGGAAATTGATTATTGTACGGTTCCTTGTATCAATCCATCCATCTGACATGATGGTATATCCTGTAGTGACCCATGACTCCCTAAAACACTGCAAGTATTCATTTATGGACATAACCTCCTTCTTCAAAAGTGATCCCCTCAAGTCATGCAAACTAGGGCTTTTGAATCCCTTACCAACAGCAAAAACAGAATCCCACATGGGTTATTAATAAAGTGAGTGGGCACCATTAAAGGGGATATCTGAATCATACCACCATCGAGCAATGTACTCATAAGCAACTTCTTTGCATTGCCTTTTCTAATGCTCATCTAAGGTGGACTGATTTTGGGTCGGTTGAACTTGAGATTGAGAAGCATTGGCACTTACAAAGGAGGGGGGAGGTGTAGAAAACAAATGTTGAAGGGTCTTATTCTTTTTAGGCTGACTTTCACCAATGTTTTGAAGAGAGGGGGAAACATAATGGAAGGGGTCCCTACCAACAGAAGTAGGGGCAAAAGAAGAGCCTTCAAACTCATTTAATCCTGATCTCCTTATAGTGGCATTGGTAAGTTCTCTCTTCCTCCCTATTGTAAGTTCTATCTCTTTCTGCCTAACCTTATCTCATTCAAATTTTTTAAACTGATTTAACAAATCAACTCTAATCCCTTCAATTACTTCATTTGGTGCCTCACATGGGAGAACTTGGCCTCTTATTGCATCCAAGTGTTGCTTCACCCTATGAATTCCCTTCTTCCCCCCACATATATGTTTGTTGCAATATTTGCAAAAGACTTCACCATCAACAATCTCAACATGGGCCCATGCAGCATCTTTGGTTCTTGGAGTTGTTATCAAACAAAGTGTAGCTACCCACTAAAGGTATCCTATCCCGAACAGTAGAGGTGAGATAGCTAACCAGTGACACCACAAGGGCCTCGTCCACTACAAATGAAAGGTAGTCGTCACATCGGACGAGCTCTGGTCACTTTAGATCAATCCAGAGAATGATTAAGGGGATATTCTACTAGCCTATAAGGGCTAGCGAACCTACTTAAGACACTCTAAAGGGGTTTGCAATGAGTACAAGATTTAAATAATGAGTAAGTAAGTCCAGACCTAGAGAATGAATGTGGTAGGAAAGGTTAAGACAAAGTTGGGGAGGCTTAGTGATAAGGAAAATTACCCAACTTCTAATAAAATATACCAATATGAGTTTAATAACATAGATATAAATAGATCTAGTCTAAATAAGGAAAACCCTAATTAAATCTAGATTAAAAGAGTAGATCGGGATAAGAAATGACTAGATCTAGGTGCTTGAAGGATAGATCTGTTGATTCAAGGCATGTTCAAGCATACCCAACTAATAGATCAGAAAAGTTGACCAACAGCCCAAGGAGGGTGCCCCACGTAGGAAGACTAGTGCTAGATCCAAGGGTAAATGGAGTCGGATTTCAATGAAATTTGAGATCTAGGGTTTAAATAATTATTCCTAAGTGGGTTTTAATGGTCGTCATGAAATAAGTACCTGGGACCCGATCTATCAGATCTACAAAGCTAGGGTTTGAAATAAGAGGATTTTAGTGGTGACTATTAGATTAAGCCCCATAAAAATAAAATAAATGCAAACATACCTGGAAATACTTGCTACCAACCCTGTATGGTGATGATCTTCCATTTTCGATCAATTACGAGCATTTTCCATGCAATGCCAAGTGGAATCAATTTGCCCTCCAGAAGACCAAGTGCGCTCTCCTTCTGCAAAAGAGATCTACCTAAGTAAGAATCAATTTGCAAAAAGAGAGATTGAATCAATGAAGAAAGAAACAATGAGCATGAAGATGATCACAAGATACAATAAAGATGCTCCCTAAAACCAAAATGATTTGTGGAAGAAGTATGGAGCCTAGTCACAATAGCGCCCCCATCAAATCACCCTCCTCACCAATGGTATGGCCACCTGCAAAAATGTTAGCACAACATAAATCCGCAATAGTGCTGGAAAGATAAATATTTTCCAATCTCCATACAAGACATTCGACAAAGCTTCCAAGGGTTTTGCAAAAATATTTTATTATTCCCAAAGCTCAAGAACCAAAAGTCTCTTACAAATGAGAGCATCTCAATATATAGATCTCTCAAGTACATAATACCTAGATCCAATAAGATCAAGGGCCAAGATCATAAGATAGTATCACTCTAATCAACAGCTAAGATTTGTCGAATACACAATACATGGATCAATTCAACAATAGAAAGGGGGCACACCCACTAAAACGCCCAAGGAGGGGTGCACCACATGAAAAGTGAGTACGATATAACGTAGCACATGGTGGGGCTAGGAGGTAAGACAACATCCTTCCCTAGCATGGCCCCATGGCACAATCATAAATTATAATCATGTTATATAAAAAATATATGTAACATAATAACATATATAAAGATATATAAAATAATAACATTAAATATCGATATTAATATTAATATATATTAAAAATAGAATTAATTAATTAATTAGGAAAAGTCAAGTGACGTGCCTTTATGTTTGAAAAGGCATGAATTGGCTTATATAAGCCCTACCATTGTAATTGTAAAAACATCATATCTTTTATATCATCAATTATATATTATTTTGTCCATTCATGGAGTATATGTGTTATTTACGCTGGTTATTCCGAGAGATCGTTACAGTAGTATCAGAGCTAAGTTCGTGATCCAAGCCTTTGGCCATATTGTGGTTTTTAACCATTATCCTAGGGCTTCCCTAAAATTGTGGTCTTTGACCAAGAGGGAAAAAGGAAGAAGTTTAAAAATAAAGAAAGAAAGTTGAAAGAAAAGGAAAGAAAGAAAAAAACCACACATGGTTTAACTTACTACTTTATGTGTTATTATGTTAAAAGTGGGAAACTAATTACTCTTTTATGTTGGAAATTTTTATATTAGAACTTTTTGCCTTAAGTGAGATAAAAAGGGATTTTACATAAAAGTGAAGGGTATAAAACAATATTTGAACCCAGGTGGAAATGGTAGCAATCATTCTTCCCAACCACCCAATCTACACTCAATATACAAGAAGTCTCAAGGGGAAAATAAGATAAAAAGAGAATCCAAAGAAGATATATATTATTAATAATAACCTTATTATTATTATTATTATTTCAAGAAAAATTGGATAAAATTAAAATGTTGCCCTGGAATGAAGCTCAAAAAAGAGTCCCTAAGACCTACTCAAAGTAGTCAATGATCTACTAAAACTTGAGGGAACTATTCAAGGAAAAAGTATCAGCATAGCTATGTGTCCAACCATCAGGGAAAATTACATTAACAACAGCTTGAAAAATCAATTATTAGTCCCAGAATCAAGTATACTCGAAAAGTGATCTGGTGATAAACAATCTGAAATTACGGACTTACAACTAACAATTGATGAGTATAAGTTCACATCCCAATTAAATGTTGCGACTATATATCTAAATGAAGTTGACATCATTCTGGGTTCACCCTGGATGAAACACTAGGGACATTCATTTTAAACACGAAGAAGAAGTTTTTAACATTTTCATACAAAAAGAAAAACAAAGCATTACAAAATTCTACGTGGAAGTCAAATCCAGTAACATCAGAAGATCTTAAAAATATTTCAAAAATTATCACCAAAGATAGTCAGAAGTCAATAACAAAAATGTAGAAAGAATTTGACAAAGTCGCCATGGACAAGGAAGAAGGGGTCTCTGGTTTAAGAGATAATAACCATAAATTGCTTCTTCAAATCGAGAAAGCGAAGGATAAAGCACAAGACAATCAAAAGTTAGAAGAGGAGAATCAAGATCTTCAAAAGAAACTTTTAGAAAATATTGGAGAAAATGTTCGCCTTAAGAATCATAAACAAGATCTAATGGATCATATTCAGAAGATTAAAGATGATAAGAAAGCGCAAGAAGAAATGATCAGGACTCTTAAGAATGATAAAGTTTCGTTGGAAAACAAGTTGGAGCAAATTCAAAAGAGGACATCTAATCCCTTGGACTCAAAAAGCCAAGTTCAAGAAAAAGAAGCAAATACAAATCTAGTCTTCGTCATTGTTCAAAAAGAAGCCAATCTAGTAAAAAAACAAACAACAAGGACTCCTTATCGACACCCAAATTATAGAACTCATTTTGACCAACGACGGGATCAAAATGAACATAAATGGAAGAATTATGAATTCAGAAAAGAAAGAACTCAAAATCAACAAACTGAGCAAAATACAAGAAGTTCCATCCAACAAGGCGATCAACAAACAACTCCAATAAAGATAGATCTCAGATGGACTACTTCACAAACAATGTGACATTATTTATTTGGAATTCGTAGCTCATATTGTTTCGTTTCACCAAGTGTCATAGATACTAACATAAAAGATCATGAGATCACCTTACAAGCAAGAAATCAGACGTAATCTATGTCTTCAACGAGCTCACTTCTTTGCCATTTCTTCAGATTATTCTGCATCACAGGTAGCAGACTTGTTTTTCGAGAAGTTTTCAGACTACATAGACTACCTAAGACCATTGTCAATGATCGTGGCAGTGACTTCACCAGTACATTCTGGCAGGAGCTCTTCATATTAGTGGGAACGGAATTGGCTACTAGTACAAGTTATCATCCTCAGAGAGATAGTAAACAAATGGAATGAGGGATATTTAAGAAATTATGTAGCAGGGCAACAGAGGACATGGATTAAATGGATACACCTAGGAGAGTATTGCTATAATACCACTCACCATATGTCTATTAGGATGACTCCTTTCAAATCTTTATATGGTTACGAGGCACTGAATTTTGCAAATTTAGTCTTCGGAGATAGAAGAGCACCTAAGGCAAAAGATTGGGTACAAGACAATCAGGATATTCTTAAAGTGCTAAAAGAGAATTTACAGGCAGCTCAAAACCAGCGAAAATTATACCCAAACAGACACAGAGTGGAGCGTAACTTTGAGGTAGGAGACTTGGTATATTTACGGCTACAACCTTATAGACAATATTCACTCAAGACAAAGGGAGCGGAGAAGCTGAAACCCCGCTTCTATGGTCCTTACAAAATAATCAGAAAAGGTGGGGGAGGTGGCTTATGAACTAGAGCTTCCAGAGGAAAGTAAAATTCATAATGCATTCCATGTATCAAATCTCAAGAAAACAGTATGGAAATACATTGATCCATCCACTGAATTGCCTCCCTTAGATGATGAAGGGCTTTTAGTATTGATTCCAGAAAGAATTCTACAGATTCGGGAAAGAAAACTCAGAAATAGGGTAATTTGGGAATACTTGGTAAAATGGAAAGAATTACCTATGGAAGATGCCACATGGGAAGGAGAACAGGTATTGTAGCATCCTAGTTTGCAGTTGCTTGAGGACAAGCAATTTCAAGCAAGGAGGACTGTAATGTCCTCTTCTACTTCAGCATCAGAAGCACCTACTAACCTATTTAATTCCCATAGGTTCGAGCGAGTATTATGGAAAAACTTAAAAAGGGAATTGACTGAGGACAGGTAATACCAGGAGCAAAGCAAAGCAATTATTCAGTATTATTAAGTCATCAGTATAATAAAGAAAGCCTTAGTTCTTCAGGCTTAAAGTCAACAAGCAATTAGAATTGCATGCATGCAAAAAATAAAGTGCAAACCCTAAAAGTGACACAAACCCTAAAAGTACATAAAGTAAATTGCAAACCCTAAAAGTGACATGCAAACCCTAAAAGTACATACTAACCCTAAAAGGTTTTATAAGAAGGTTAGTTGAACCAAAAAGGACATCTATGATTATTATTATTATTGAGATTGCTTTCTAGAGCAGCAGCAGCAGGTGCTGCGACAGCAAGTTGGGATTGGAGACGAAGGTCTTTAGCTAGCAAGGGGTTTCAGCAATGAAGTCTATCTGCCCTAATCACTTCTGGATAGATCATCCAGATCTATCATCAGATTATTAGCGTATTCATTACCATTCAGGGTTACATCATACAGAGAAGCTTCTCATTGCAGGTTCACGTTTTGTTGTTGGGGAACAGTTAGAAATCCCTGAACCATTCGCTAAAACTCAGAAACCCAGTAAATCTTCTGCATGCTTCCATCATTCTTCTCAGCAGGGGAACACCACTATACTGAGTGATTATCATTCCATTCCTGGCACATCCGGAGCATTCACCAACAAAAACAAGGAAGAAGAGGGCGTCACCCATTTAGCACAGATCAATTCGTTAGGGTACCTAAAGGAGTCAGAACTTATGCATGTCTCCTTATCTCTCCAGAGGACCTATACCATCATCCCTAGCAAGTTTCAGCAGCAACGGACCATCCTTGCCTCAAAAACGTGAAGAATAGCTCAGAATATGGACGTTTTCTCAGTTAGGCATCAAGTTCTGGAGGGCAGCACTATCTCTTCTTTATCTTGCTTGCATGGCTTGCATGCCTCTTATACACTGAAGGACTATTAGCACTATTATTATTGCTATGTGTACCTTCCCTCACTGAAAGTCTATTTCCTATTATTTCTCCTGATCAGCTATATTTTAGGGCCTTTTGCAACGGCACTATTTTGCATGCAAATTTTATTTTATCTTTCTAGCAACTGAAGCACCGAACCCACAAACATATTATCAAAACACAATAGAAAATCAGTTGGGATATTACATGGTAACCCAGGTACTATGTATGTGATAACATGAGCCATTGAGAAAATGCAAAAAATGGGTTTTTGTAGGTGCAAAATGGAAAAATAAATTGAAAATACACAATGCAAATTGAAAAAATAAAATGGAAATGCAACAAAAGAGATCATTTGCAATTTAGCATTTCAAGTTTTTTTGAGAAAAATTTAAAAAAACATATTTAAATTTTAACTTAGCATGAGCATACCTTGAAGGATTGAGGCTTGAACAAGCTTGAAGTTGATGTTTGAATTTTGAGTTTGGAAATTGAAATTGCTCCAACACTGTCCAAAGACTCCAAACTCACCACTATCCACACAGTACAATCCCACATCCCACTATCCACACTCCACAGACCACTACCCAACTCGACGATGCACACTTCCACAATGATTAATTTCGCACTGCACAGTCACTAACAACCTGCCCAGTTCCCACAATTCAACCTCCTACAGGCTCACGGCCTCCTACAGGCTTACAAGAAGCTACACAAATTTCACACCCAGGCTTAAGCTACTCCAATGAGTCCAATCTCAACGTCCAACTCTTGGCTCGGGCTTAGCAACTGGCTGCTCAAGCGTCCAACTTCAACTCCCGTTAAACTCCACGAGTCCGCACTGCACACTAGAGATAATTCGATGATGTGAGTGAAATGGGAGGGAGGGGGGTCATATTTATAACTTTAGCATGCATTTTAGGGTTAGGTTTTAAGTTAGTTTATTTATTTCTTTTTAAAAACAACTACAAGTTAATTTTCGGGCCCTCGAGAGATGTTTGGACGCTAGTCAGTCGGTTAGTTACGAGCTCGGCCGGCAATGACCTGTTCAGTAACAAACCGACCGGTTCAGGCCTTGGGTCGACCGGTCCATCACCAAACCGATCCTCCACCAAACCGATCCTCGATCTGGATTTTGTCCCGGTTTAACCCTCCAAGATGGTTGGGCAGTTAAACCAATCGGTTCCAGTTCCGGTCTGGCCGATCTTTAAAACACTAGCATGTTGAGCTTTTGCCTTAATGAGCTTTCTTTCCTCTTTCTCAAGCAACTACGATGAATTGTGCCTTGTTCATTGAGGTTATATATATACATATTTGAGGAGAGAAAGGGTTGGGTATTATTTTCTCTAAACACTTTGCAGCAGCAAATAGCTCCTCGCTCTTCCATTCTCACTACCTCAGAGGAGTACCTCCATTGCAATCAAGGAGATTCATGGCAGTGTATCATATCTATGACTCGCTATGATGCAATCAATCTCTTCGGTCAGATGTGATTTGGTACAATTATGTTTTATGCTAGCTCTTTAAATCTCTTGGTTGTTATTGGTTAAATTGTTTGGGTTGTTTTGGTAGCTTGCAGTGCATTTACTTTGAATTTCTTTCACCTAAAACACGCATTCACTACATTGATTTCCATTAATTCATTGCCACGAGTCCACGACTATCTATGGGACTTGATCCCAACCACTTAAAATCCAACCTAAGCCTAGAAAAGCAATAGTTTGAATAGAGAGGCATTTAACATTAACGAGATTAGGTGGCCTATAATTATTAGGCAGGTTTGCTAGCACAGATTTTGTGATAACAGTTAGGTACCTAAATGTAGGCACATTAATGCCCTGTTGACAGCCTAACCAACTAGGTGGGCAACCATGTACCTTGCACATGTACCATGTGACTTGAAGACAAGAATTATGTACTTGACAAAGTTTTCAAGCGAGACAACCCCTCTTCTTTCTCAAGCTCTTGCTATTCTTGCCCTCTCTTGTTCTCATGTTGAGAACCATTTTGTCATTTTTAGCTATTGTGATCAATAAAGAAAAAAATTTGGGGGAGATTGGGTGTCTTGCTCATTGTGGATAGTGTGCTCCTGTTTTCCATTGCTATCATATGCCATTGGAGGCCAAAGAAGCAAATTGTTTTGCTTGGTGGGATCTATTGAATTTTTGTAGTAGATTTTATGAGTTTTTCTTCTTTGTATTTGAAAAGTTCATGCGTTTCTCAGTTGAATAGTATGATTTTTCAAGTCATTGTTAGGAACTCACCTCTCTTGTTTGTGTGAAGCAAAATATTTCAAGTTGCAGGCTAAGAAACCGGACACGCTAGTTTTGGGCTACGTGTCCCGTGTCCCCGTGTCGGACACGGACATGGTGACAGAGCGTGTCCGACATGTCTCTACAACATGTCCCGTGTTTGGACACGCATGTCCCATGACTGTCACTACATGTCCCAAAAACAGGACACTCAATCCGAAAAAAACATGGTTGGGCCCTCTTTAAAAATGAATTTTCACTTGTATTTTGTCATTTGCAAATGTTGGGAGAGCTCAAAGACTGGTTTTTTTGGCAGGTGAAGAAGATTTGAAGGCTTGATTTTGATTTATATTGAATATTTGTAAAAATTTGGAGCTATATGTCTATATTTTTTAATTTTAATATATATAATTTTTTTAAATATATATATAACGTGTCCTGCGTGTCCTGATTCCCGGGGTCACCGTGTCCGTGTCAAACACTCGAATCCCCGTGTCCCGTGTCCCCGTGTCAGGTGACCTAGGTTGCAGGTTATCTAGAGTGGAATGTGGGATTCTTTGGTTAGATGCCCCACTTCTTCAAGTTGAAGAGCAAACAACTTAGAGCACTCTTTCCTCACCCATTTTCTCATAAAATTTCTGCATTTTATTTTATCTCTTTAAAGCAACATTAGATCTTGTTATAACCTTTATTTGTATAGTATTTGAAATTATTCTCTGTAAAATTTTGTAAATTTTTGTAAAAATTTTCATGCTTGTATGCAAAGCGTCCCAAAGTGATTTTGGGCATCTTTTACTGTTTTTTGCAGGTTTTTAGTAGCACAAGGGAAAACTCTAATAAAAATTGGGCAGAAAATTGTGCAAATGTAAATCCCAAACTGATATTCTACTGTTCTTGCTACTATGTTGTTTGTCCATAGACTCAAGATTGTGCAAATATACTGAATAAAACGTGCATGCAAAGGTGTCATGCCAAATGGCCCTAAAATATAGCTAAACTGGAGAGATTATAGGGCAAAGACTTTTAAGAGAAAGATATACACATACCACTGATAAATAAGTTGATAGTACTCCAGAGATATGATGCATGCAATGTGTGTCGGAATATAGTGTTGCTCTCCTAAGTTTGACGCCCAGCTACAAGGGTGCCCTCTTCTGGAAGATATTGACGTTTTTGGAGGCGGAGGTGCCCGATGCTGCTGAGACTTTGTGAGATGTTGGTCTTTACCTGCCAGAGATATTGGATGCCACATGCAGAACTTTTGCTTCCTCTAAGGCACCTAGCAAATTGATCTGCCTCCCTGGTGCTCACGTCCCCCTTCCTCACGTATCTGTTGATAACTACTCTGGATAAGCAAACAGGGAATTGATAATCACCCGATATAGTGGAGTGAGCCTGCTGAGAAAGATGAAGTCGACATGCGGAGGAAAACTGAGCTTTAGGGTCCCAGCGAATCCTTCTGGGGTTTTCCATCTATTCCCCAGCTGCAAACGTGAACCTACAAATTGAAATAACCCTTCTGTGTGTGTTGGATCACTAAATACGGATGAATAGGATGAATGTTGATGATAGACCTCGATGGCCTATCCTGAAAGAGATTAGGGTAGATAGATTTCACTACCGAAACCCTTATTAGCTGAAGACCTCGTCTTCAACCTCAACTGTTGTTGCTGCTCAAAAACCTAAAATCAACAATAATAATCATAGATGTCTTCTTTGGTCCAATAACCCTTCTTAAATAGCTTAGCATGTACTTTTAAGGTTTGCATGCCATTTTTAGGGTTTACGCATCACTTTTGCATGCATGCAATTCTAATTTCATGATGACTTTAAGCCTAAAGAAATAAGGCTTTCTTTACCATATTGATGACTTATTACTGAATGAATGCCATGCTCTGTTCCAAGTATCAAATGTTTTCGGTCAATTCCCTTTTATGCAGTACCCGCTCGAACCTATGGGAATTAAGTAGGTTAGCGGGTGTTTTGGTGCTTAATTAGAAGAGGACATTACAGTCCTCCCCGTTTGAAATTGCTTGTCCTCAAGCAACTGCAAACTAGGATGCCGCAATACTTATTCTCCCTCCCATGTGGCATCCTCCATAAGTAATTCTTTCCATTTTACCAAGTATTCTCGAATCACCCTACTTCGGAGTTTCCTTTCTAGAACCTGTACAACTCTCTCTGGAATCAGTACCAAAAGCCCTTCATCATCTAAGGGAGGCAACTCAGTGGATGGAGCAATGTGTTGCCCTACTGTTTTCTTGAGGTTGGATACATGAAAGACATTGTGAATTTTGCTTTCCTCTGGAAGTTATAGTTCATAAGCCACCTCTCCAACCTTCCTAACTACTTTATAAGGACCATAGAAGCGAGGTTTTAGCTTTTCCGCCCCTTTTTTCTTGAGTGAAGATTGCCTGTAAGGTCGTAGTCGTAAATAAACCAAATCTCCTACCTCAAAACTACGCTCAACCCTGTGTCGGTCTGCATATAGCTTCTGCTGATTTTGAACTACCTGCATATTCTCTTTTAGGACCTTAAGAATATCTTGACTGTCATGTACCCAATCTTTTTCCTTTGGTGCTTTGTTGTCTCCCAAAGCTAAATCTGCAAAGTTCAGTGCCTCATATCCATATAGAGACCTGAAAGGTGTCATCTTAATAGACATATGGTGCGTAGTATTAAAGCAGTACTCCCCTAGGTGTAGCCATTTAATCCATGTCCTCCGTTGTCCTGCTACATAATTTTTAAGATACCCCTCAATCCATTTGTTGACAATCTCAGTCTTCATATCGCTCTGAGGATGATAACTTGTGCTAGTAGCAAGTTTTGTCCCCACTAATCTGAACAGCTCTTGCCAAAAAGCACTGGTGAATTTACTGTCATGATCACTGACAATGGTTTTGGGTATCCCATGGAGTTTGAAAACCTCTCTGAAAAACAAGCCGGCTACCTGTGATGCTAAATAGTCGAAAGAAATAGTAAAGAAGTGAGCAAACTTGGTCAACCGATCTATTACCACATATAAGCAATCTCGTCCCTATACCTTGGGTAAACCTGTAATGAAGTCCATCGAGATGCTTTCCCATTTCTACTCTAGAATCAGTAATGGTTGTAGTAACCATGCTGGATGAGTGTGTTCGATTTTATTCTGTTAGCAGATATTGCATTCCTAAACATGTTGTATTACATCCTCCTTGAGGCCTTTCCATGAGAACCTCTCTCTGATCTGTCTGTAAGTTTTCAAGAACCCCTAATGCCCTGATAATGGTGTGCCATGCAATGCATGTATAATCTTTCTCTTTAAAGCTGACTCTGGAACGAGGTATATTCTACTCTTGTAATAGATGATGTCATCAATTACCCTGTACTTGTCATCCTGTATCTGTCCATCTAATAATTCACAAGCAAATTTGTTTCTGGAATATTCTACCAAGAGAAGAGACCTCCAATCAATAGATATACTCATGAGTGACAATGAGGCGGGTCGCCTTGATAAAGCATCAGCTACAACATTGTTCTTTCCCTTAACATATTCTATTTCAAAGTCGTATGCTTATACCTTGCTGACCCATTTTTGTTGACGCTCGTTCAACTCTTTTTGCTCCAAGAAGTATTTGAGGTTGTTGTGATCTGTCTTAATTTTAAACCCGCTGCCCACCAAATACTGTCTGAATTTTGTTAAGGCATGTAGGATTGCTAGCATCTCCTTATCATATATAGAGTAGTGGTGCTCATAATCTTTAAGCTTCCTACTTTCAAATGCAATTGGATGATGGTTTTGCATTAATACTACCCCTAGTCCCTCTCCTGAAGCATCACACTCAACTATGATGGTTGTGAGAAATCTAGTATTGCCAAGACTACACAAGAACACATGATTGTTTTCATTTCTTCAAAGGTTTGTTGTGCCACTTCTGTCCAGGTGAATGCCCCTTTCTTTGTAAGATCGGTGAGTGGTGCGGCAAATTGAGAGAACAGCATTACATATCTCCTGTAATATGTGCAAAGGCCTAAGAATCCCTTCAGTTCTGTTACTGTCTTTGGTGTAGGCCAATCCAAGATAGCTCTAATCTTTTCCATGTGAACTTGTACTCCCTCTATGTTGATTATATGCCCTAGATACATCATTTCCTTCATACCAGACTCACACTTAAACATTTTTGCGTAAAGCGACTATTCTTCTAGGATTCCCAGTACCTCATCCAAGTGTCTCAAATGCTCCTCCCAAGTTTTACTGTAAATCAAAATATCATCAAAGAACACCAGTAAATATTTCTGCAACTGAGCCTTGAAGGTGTGGTTCATGCAAGATTGGAAAGTTGTTGGGGCGTTGGTGAGTCCAAAAGGCATGACTAAGAACTCATAATGACCATAGCAGCAACAGAAGGTTATCTTTGAAATATCCTGGTCCCTTACTCGGGTCTGATGGTACCCTAATCGAAGATCAATTTTTGAAAAGTATTTGACCCCCTGTAACTCATCCATTAATTCATCAATCCTGGGGATGGGATACCTATTTTTTATGGTTTTCTTGTTGAGTGCTCTGTAATCAATACACGTACGTAAGGTGCCATCTTTCTTCTTAACCAGAACCACAGATGATGCAAAAGGACTAGAACTTGGCCGAATATATCCTAGTTCCAGCAATTACTTGATTGTTTTCTCAATCTCATCCTTGAACCTTTTGGTATGTCTAAATGGAGTGGTGATGACTGCTTGTGTCCCCTCCTCTAACTCGATAATGTGCTCAAATCCCTTATCTGGTGGTCGACCTGCTGGAAAATCTCTAAATACCCTCTCATGTTTGTGTAATAGTGCCTGAATATCTGTTGGACGTTGGGTGTTGTTATCGGGAGGTTTTCTAAAAGTAACAAGGCATTCGGCTGACCATTCTATGTCTCCATGTTTGAGTACGGCCTCCATTCTTTGTGACGATACTGGCTTGGGGGGATAAGTGTTCATGCCCCTCAAGCCTACCCGTTTTCCATCCTGTCCTTGGAATTCCATTTCCACTGCCCTATAATCCGTAGTATATTTCCCTATTGAGTAAAGGCATTGAACCCCTAATACTACATATATTTCAGCTACATTCACCACATAGAATGAGTCGGTCATATTGTAGTTCCCTAATGTGACATTCAGTTTGGGAATCCAATGGTTGCATTCCATGCTATTATTACCTTCTACCGCTACGGTGAATCTCTCAAATTTCTCTGTTTGAATGCACACCGTCAGCAGAAATCTTTTGGGTTGTTGTTTCCCAAGTGGGAAAGGTGTGGCCTTGGGGGCAAGAAAAGAGCCAGGTGTTGTCACCTGATCCCAGCTCCTCCGTTTAGGCTAACTCCTAACGAAGCCAAAGAGGGTAGTCCCTAAAAAAGGTTGTCTAAGGCTCTTTAAAATGTTTTTAATGATCCTTAGATGGATGGTGTGAATTAGTGTTGTTTAGGAGTTTTTAGATATACACAATATCCAATTACGCAATCCACGTTGCTATTTGCAAAACACGATAAGAATAATAAAACAAAAATTAAAGCATCCACGCATGAATAACTTAGAAATAAATGGACAAATGGTCCAAACAAGATAATGCAAGAATTAAAAGACCAGTGCCTTAAATGGAGTCAAAGTGTTGGGGATGCTGAAATACAAGTCTTTGATGTTTGTGAGATCGTTTTGCAAATGCTTCTTGGTAAATTTTAGTGTAAGTTTTAAGATGAGGTTGATTACTAAATCGGGAATGTGGTAAATTTTATTATGGTTGTACTTGGAGTTAAGCGTGCGAATTAATAAGTTACAGTGCTTCTGGGTATCCCAAACAGGTAGAGCATACACACTGTAAAATGGTAAGTTCCAATTTTAGTGGATGTGTGAGTTGCAAATTTTATTAACAAACACAACTCTCCGACAGAGAGTGCTCTTGATCCACCTTATGGTGAGATTCAAGAGTCTTATCTAATCTATTATGATAATGCAATGCAAATGCTCTCCAATAGAGAGTGCTCTTGACTTGTCTTATGACAGGTTCAGGAGTCTTTGGGTTCTTTTTATGAATAATTTAAAAAGCAAATGAAACAAGAAGCATGCAAGTGATAAAAGTTTAAACTAACAATTAGTGGAAATAAATTAAGTCTAGCAAGCAATATAATCTAAGCAAGGAAAAAACACAAGACACACTTCCCCCAAATAGGGGAACTAGAAAAAATGTGGGAGGCTTAACCCCACTAGTCTCTTTTTTATTAATGATTACAATAAGAGGGATTTTAACCCTTGAAAAAAGAAAGATTGCAAGCTACTAAGATGAATGAGCCTTAATGGCTTTTTACAAGGATGCAATTTTATGCTCGATGTGCTCTACCTCCATCTAAATCCCAATATCCATATAACCACAAATAGGACCATACATCATCATGGTTCAAGGTCTCCATATCATTAAAAACATATCCAATGGTTCCACTATATATCTTCATCACTATTAAAGTACCAACACCCCAAAAGAGGGGTACAAAGACCTCACCACTAGTTTGGAACACCTTATGGGCTTCATATGCATGATCATAAGGCTACTACATGGCAATGACCATATAGCGTCCAAGGGACATCAAAACATTTATGTGGGTTCAAGACTTAACTTTCAAGGACACCAAGGACCCCATAAGAATGGGTTCCAATATACCACCATCAGTGTGGGTTCCAACACCTAAGTCTCCACATGCAAGAGTATCAAGATCTAAGCTTGTGGACTCAAGGACCTCACAAGAACTTAACAACCTCAAGACCATCCAATGCAAGCAACGGGATTCACCATCAACACATCAAATACTTTACACACATGAGCCACATCATCCATCCAACAACCAATCAAGAGACTAAGACAAGTACAAGCATAACAAGCAGCACAAAGACTAGTAACCAAATATCAACCATGAGTAAGGAACTCGACAATGGACTCAAATGGGACCAAGATACAACTTAGGGGCACTTGAGCAAGTCAATGGGTAACCAGGGCTTTTGTCATTGTTCCAAGGCCTCCAAGGGCTTCAAGCTTGGGCTTGGACAAGGTCAAAAGGGCTCCTCTTGCACAAAATAACCACAAACTAAACACTAACCCTCAAGTGCTCCACAAGGGGCACCAAGGACTCAATAGTTGGCATCAATGACCATACACTGTTGGCATCAATGACAAATTAATCAACATCAGTGGCCCTTCTTTTTAATTTTTTTACATGTTCATACCCTGTGGAGAATTGTAATAAAGTGACTTAGCATGATGAACTTATGTAAAAGGTTTGGCTTTCCTAAGACATAGTCATCAATACTTTACTCAACAGTGTTTTTTCCTTGAGAATTATAAGTCGTTTCTTAATGACTTATAATTTTCGAGTTTTCACTCGCTCCTCCAAAGCCAAAGTGTCTTGGTGGTTATGCCTTAGGAGGTTATTAAAACCTAAGTGTCAATGTATATTACCACGCTAATCATTATTTTTTAGTCATATGGACATGTGCTAGTTCCACCTAGGTTTATTTTTAATTTTCGGAAAAAAAAAAATATGTTTTCCCATAAAATCAAGTTTATTTTTAATGTTTTAATAAAAATATTCACTAAGTCATAAAAGTGTAGTTTGAAGCGAAAGTTGTCATGGGGGTGCTCGTTTTCTAACCCGAAGCACCCACTTTATTTACCTATAGACCCACTTAAAAATTAAAATTTGTGATTATTAATCACTTATTTTTCATTTTTCTCAAAAAGTGAATAAAAGAGGCCAAAAAATGGAGAAGTAAAGAATTTGGCAACTTCTAAAAACTTAGAAACATGTCGGAAACATGTCTTATGAGCTGGTTGTTGAGCATAGTTGCCATTGATGCCAAGACCATTAATGACAAAGGAGTAACAAAGGACATGATGACATGGCAATCACAAATGCACAAGTGTGCTTTGGAGCATTAGGTGGTACAAATGACCCTTTCAGTGGTCATTTGCTGAAGATGTTATGACTTGATGGGGTCATGGAGCCCACACACTTGGTAGCTTGATGGTCCTTGTTGCCACTATGATGGTGATGCCCTTGCTGAGGAAGACATGCCTCTTGGAATCACTTAATGATGCTCTTGGTTGTGGATCCCATTACTTGTACCATGAAGACTTGATGATTATGTTTTGCACATGGCAGTTTGGTTCTTGAAACCCATACACATTGTGTCATGGTGGAAAGCTGGTCCATATATTTTAAGCCTTTGATGAAATCCTTCTTGATCTTGTCATGCATGTTTATACACACGATGGTATGATGGACCTTGGTATGTACATTGATGGAAGTGTCGATCCTTTAATGAAGCCCTTTCTTAAACACTTGATAATTGTTATCACATATATAGTAGTCGAGCTACCATATTCTATTTTTCAGATTCCAATACACTTTTCAGCCAGTTCCCCTACATATGAGATGTTGAGATGAGCATCTATGATGGATCATTATTTGATTGATGGACTATAGTACTCTCCCATGCCATGACTAAGTCTCAGGACACTCAGATTTGAGGACTGATGTAGTCATTTAGCCATTTGCAGAGCCGTTAGTAGTGCCCAGAGTTGTATCATTGTTTTCTCAGTGGACAGATGTTGGTTCATATGGATTATTTACATGTTTATGACTCGGCTTATATTATCTTGTGTTATGGTTATCATTGCTCTTATGATCATTTTTGTGACATGTATTAGCATTTAGTGTCATGATCTGGCAGTCATATAAATATGTGGACTTGGATGTATTGATATTATGTATGTATGTCCCTACTCAGACTTGGAAGTTCTTGATTTATACTCATTGGTTTTACCCTCCTTAGGGAGAATAGAGATGGTCATTCCCACCATACTTTGGCTTGCTGGTGTTGGGTTCATTATTTACTGTCTCCACTTATCCATTACCTTCCAGTTATGTTTTCGACCCGACCTACTACTTGACTTGTGGCATGGAGGGCCTTTCCCACTAGAGCCTCTTTGTTGGACAAGCTTCCCTGTTTATTATGTGTCTCGGCTCTGAGTTGCCTAGGTTGTGTTGGCTAAACCTGAAACAAGTAGCACTGCCATCAATACAATGTATTTGGAAATGAAATGAATATCTTATGAAAAAGCTCATTCATGAAAAGTAGTGTTTTTAAACATACATGAATGCAAGGCAAACCTAATGAAATTGGCTTTGAAGTATAATGAAATGAATATCTTAAAACATTCATGAAAAGTAGTGTTTTTAAACATACATGAATACATGAAGCCTAAAATAATAAAAATCAGTGTAATAAATGCATGGACCGAGGCTATGGAAAATCAAAGGCCCAAAAAACAATGGCTCCTAAAGTTATATCTAAGGATTGCTGGCCTCACTTGTATTGATTTGGATTGTGAGCATTTGTCAAGGTGAATAAGCACCTCTGAAAGTAGCTTATCCATTTGGGAGACACTGCCATCCCCTGTGTTATTGCTTGTCCTGCATATGCTAGAGTGAGTATTCCCTTTCCATATCCGAAGTGTCACAGTGTCAAGTTGGTAGTCACCCTTTGGCCTAGCC
>LPNX010693331.1:1104843-1135414 GCA_001517045.1 Pseudotsuga menziesii
AATTTTATCCTTCACCCTTTACTAGCAAATTGATTACAACCATGAAGTGAGTATGGTCTTGAAAGTCTGGTCTGAGTTATAATAAATAAATGAAACCCTATATATTTGGTTGATAGATCGCCAGTGAAATGAATGCTACTTGTTATAAGTGTTATTTGAATGATTTGTAGAGCATGTCTTAACCTTTGAACACTTGCAGCGGATGGATGTTAGCCTGGGTTATATTATTGGTTATATGGTCATTTACAGATTATTATTTTGTCTATCTGGGTATACAGGATATTGTAGATGATCATGCAGAGACCTAGAGGGTGTATGAGTATGCACCTTAGATGGATTTGAACTCCCCGAGTCCAATGAGACATCTTGTTTTCAATTCCAGGCAGTTGTAGGGATGATTTGGCTCAGTGTACCATTCTGGTGTAGTTTTGCCATGCTGGATGGCTTGTCTAAGCAGGGAGATGATTTTCTTGGATCTCCTAAGGCGTTGTATGAGGGGGTGGTCCAGCCATTTGTTTCTACCATATTACCCCCTCTCCCAGAGAGCCTGGTGGGCTCAGTTGGATAACGCAGGCACCTTAGGAGGCATTTTTTGGCATATCACGTTTCCCGAGACAGATAAAAATAATTAAAATGGCTGCTGAAGAATTCGATTTGGGCTACTGAGGCAAGGAAAATGGCATGGGATGAGTTCTGATGATGAGTCTAATGTCTTCCACTTCTTCTCCAGCAATTGGAGCACTTGGATGGGCCCGCATCCATTTTTCGGGCATATTTTATTATTTTCTAGAGCTTTTGGAGGCTCACAATTTCCTCAGAGAGGCACTATTTTGCAGTTAAAAAATTATATTATTTTTATTGTGCCATGGGGACACCCTAGGGGAGTTAGTTAATGCTCCCTGGACCCACCATGAGCTTCATTTATTTTTTATTTGAGTGGGATCCCCTCTCCTAGGGTGATTTGGTCCATTTTTATATTATATTATTGTATTGATCCATGTACTCTATGTTGAGCTCATCTCAACCGCTGATTAGAACATTGTAATCTTTTAATCTTAGCCACCCATTTGAAAAGTGGTTATGATTTTGGTTCTCTCGTTCCTATTTAAAGGAGAGAGCTTCTCATTTGTAAGGGGTTTTTGGCTCTTGGATCTGAATAATAGAAAACTATTCTTGTGAAAAAATTCTGGATCTCCTTTGCATCTGGTGTTCATGGATGGTGATTGGAAAATCTATTTCTTCCTAGCATTTGGGTATTTGTTGTGAGATCTATATATTTTTGGGAAACATTGTCTTGTCTACAGGAGGGCGACTTCAACTTGGGCGTTTTTGCAAGGGTTCTTCAACTCACTTGGCTTGGATGTGTTTTCTTTCAAGGGGTTTTCATTAGTATCAATGCGATCTATGATTTCATCTTGCTATTTTTCTGTAGCATTTGTCCTTTTCTCATGATGCAGCAAATCTAATATGGTTGACGTTTGTTGTGCAGGAAAGAGGGCGCAGTGGCTTCCTTGGACATAGAAACTTCATCAAATCTTCTCAAATTGATCGAGACAGCATAGATCATTACCATCAAGGCATCTACAAGGTTTTCCAAGTAAGATCTATAGGTTAGTGTTTCTTTTCTAAATCTCAATCCATTGACATCTTCATTTTCATCTTAAAACCCTAAATATTAAAAATCAAAAAATATTATAGATCAAACCGCTTGATCTCGGGGCAAACCATTTATGGGTTTTGTAGATCGAGTCAAACCCTAAGTGGGTCTTCCTCAACGTTGGGATAAAAGTGACTCCATTGGGCCCAAATCCCAGGGCACTGGTCTCCAAACCCTAGCACTACCCTTCTTTTTGCCTCTTTCTCCTGCGTTTTGACCTTTTTTCTTATGGCTCGGGTGCTTTGACATTGTCATACGTTCTTTCGAGTCTATCCTGGGTACTAGATCACTGTTTTTACCCTCCCTGCATTGGTCACGTTTCCCAAGACAGTGGACATCTTCATCTTTTGCTAGTACCTTAATCCCGGATCTAGTATTGGGCTTATAGGTCACTCGTGTCTTGAACTTGGATCAAATTGCACATCTCATAAACCCTGATCCAAGCCCTAGTTCACCTAGTGACGTCATACATAGGTCTAGGGTTTCCTCCACCTTACACCTTCCGTACATCATGTCCATTTAATATGATCTAGTGTTTAGATCTAATCTCTCCTGTCGGGAGTAGATCTAGGTCTCCCCCATTGTTGTCTTGGGCTAAGATAACATCAAGTGAAGATTGCCTCAATTGGCGTGACAACCATCCATTTGGGATTCGAGGCTGTCTTGTTTCCACCTCTTTAGTTGCCCATCCCTCTACTGTCCATCCTGGATCCACCTCATAGAGGCAACTACAAGTTTGGTGACAACACTAGTGTTTTAATTGTTGAAGTGGCAACCCTTATTAACAAGTTTTGGATGGTGGCACTTTTGAAGTATGTCAAGTGACCCAAAAGGAAGCAAAGTCGACCTGCTAAAAGAAACACTTATTAATAAATAAGACTAATGATGAAGTCAGCCCATCCTTAGAAGATTGCTTTTAATTATTAAATATAAAATATAAAAAGACATATACATATAGTAGGTCGGCTCAAAAAAAATTATGACGAAAAGTGTGTAGAAATAGGAGGCTAATGTCCTCATTTGAGACATGGTAAGAGTGGATACTTAGCTCTGAAATTCATACCTTACTAAGGAAATTTCAGTGGTTAGACAGGGTTTATGAAGTGTACAGAAGCAGCAACAGTAAAGAAAAGGTGATTGGTCTAAAATGTATCTCCTCTGAGTTCAAACACTACAGCAATCAACTTCTTTATCTATCTCTTCTCTTGTCTCTGAAATTTCGGGCATCTAGGGCAGCTACAACATTGCCATTTTCCTTGTGTGGTATGACAATCATCTCTTAATTTTGATGGTTGATATAGCCTGACGTCAACTCTAAATTTGGATAAAGAAGAGGATACTATGGCAACGAAGTGACATACTAATTCCATCCTTGAGTCTTTGACAGTGAAATGATCAGATTGACAAAATTGACAGTGACGTGTTTGTGTTTGAATACATTTGACTAGTATGTGTTTCTTTTGAAAGTTTTTGAAAGTTTTCCCAACCCGGTTTCAAGAATTTAGGCTCCTCTGCATTGTTTAATGCCCAACCCTTTCAATGCATAATTTTTCACAAATTAACCAAAACTGAAACACATGTGAAAACGTTTTCTCAATTTTAAACAAACTCAGAAATTTTTCTTTTCAAACTGGAAATGTAGAACTCAGAAATTTTCAAACATTAACACACATGAAAATTTAGACACTTGTTTTTGTCCAATGGACCAGGAAAAACCCTTAAGGGAAAACCTGTTTTCTGAGTGGAGAGATTTTATTTTTCTTCAGGCAAAATTACAAAAAAACACACAGCTGTACTTATCTCAGCATTTCTTCTCGAAATGCATGCCAAAACTCTGTTGTACAGATTGCTGAAAATCACTAAAAAATCAGCCTCAAAAAAGTGTTGTATGACCTCACACGTGCGAGCTGTACGGTCTGCAAATTCTCGAAAACTAACTCGATTTTCGTGCACTGTACGGCTGTCCTCGATTTTTGAACCGTACGGCCTACAATAAATGGCATTAAACGCTATACGAAATTTCTTTAAAATTGTGCCCTGGTTTTCTCGAAATTCGTGCTGATGTACGACTATCTAGTACGGCCTCTTGCTGTACGGAATCCACTTCTGAAATAAATGTATGCCTTGGAAAATGTGCCCTGCAACCTTTTCTTCAATCTCAAAAAAAATCCCTCTCCTAGTTCAAAATCTCTTCAAACCCTCATTTTATTTTTTCCTCTCGCTCTTCAAAAATCTCTTCTAAAGATGAACACAATGAATGAACTTTTGCCTTGTCCCAGCCTTTTTGTTCTTGGTAACTTCCCCTATCCATCTAACGGTCAAGATTAGATTAGATCAAAGGTTGACATTAAATGCTCCATTAAAAAATAATTAAATGATATTTAGTGCACTCATATCATTTAATAAAGTTGAGCAACCCCTTTTTCTTTTTAATCACTCACTTAACTTTTTAAATGAGAACTTAGGAAAATACACACTTAACTTTTTAATAAAGTCACTTTAAAAATATAAAGTGCATCTTACTTTATTAAAATACAAAAATGACTAGGAGTCACATTTAAGTGTCCTTGTCCACCCCAAGGCAACACTAGATTGACAAACACTTCCTAGGTAACTTTTCAACACTCCCTCTTACCGAGGAAGGTGTTTTTCACCACTCCCAACTTGTCTCTGGAGTAGACATGCTTCCCTCTACCCAAAGCCTTCATGAGAATGTTAGCCACCTGCTCATCTATAGAAACATACTGCAAACGAACAGCCCCTCTCTGAACATAATCCCTGATGAAGTGATATCTAATCTCAATGTGCTTTGACCTGTCATGAAATACCGGATTCTCAGAGAGCTTGATGCAACTCTAATTATCACACTGTATAACTATCGGACTCAGCTCCATATCAAACAAATCCACCATCAACTTACGAAGCCACAAGGCCTCACAACTAGCCTGACTGGCTGCCATATACTCAGCCTCAGCAGAACTCAATGTCACGGACTTTTGCTTCCTGCTGAACCACGACACAACTGCCGAACCCAAGCTGAAGCAACAACCGGAAGTGCTCTTCCGGTCCGAACCACTACCTACCCAATATGAATCTGTATAGCCAACCAACCCCACTCCACCAGACCTCCTATAAGCCAATCCATAATCAGTTGTACCTGCAAGATACCTCAAGATGTGTTTTGCAGCAGTCTAGTGCACTCTCCTGGGCTCCACCATGAACTGAGTGAGACTATTCACTGCAAAACTCATATCTGGTCTAGTGTTGACCAAATACATCAACGAACCAATCAACTGACTATATAAGGTAGGGTCCACCAACTCTCCCTCTGAAGCATGAAGCTTCACCCAGTTCGTGATCATGGGTGTCGACATAGGTCTGCAATTTATCATCTGAAATCTCTTCAGAACATCTACTGCATATTTTCCTTCCCCCAGGAAAACATGTCCATCCTCCTGCCAAACCTCCATCCCCAAATAATAATGCATCAGTCCAAGGTCTGTCATCTCGAACTCTGAAGCAAGATCTTTCTTGCATGCATCAATCAGGTGCTCTCCCCTAGTAATGAACAAGTCATCATCAACATACAACAAAAGAATAAGTGGAACACCACCAACCACAGTGTAGTATAGGTTGGGATCCGCTACACTCTTCTGAAACCCAATCGAAAGCAAGTGTCAATCCTAGAATACCAAGCCCGAGAGGCTTGCTTTAGTCCATACAAGACCTTTTCCAGCCTGCAAACATGTGTGTCTCTCTCACACACCTCAAAGCCCTGTGGCTGCTCCAAATATACCTCCTCCTGTAGAAAACCGTTAAGGAAAGTGGTTTTCACATCCATCTGATGGATCTTCCAACCCATCTCTGCAACGACAGAGATCACTGCCCTGATCGAAGAAAATCTGCTCACTGGTGCAAATGTCTCATCATAGTCAACTCCCTCGACCTGTGAGAAACCACGTGCAACAAAACAAGCTTTGAACTTCTCAATACTGCCATCCACAGCATGATTTATCTTGTAAAGCCATTTGGAAGTCACAACTGACTTCCCCTCTGGTCTCAGAATCACTTCCCACACCCCATTCTTCATGATGGACTTGTACTCCATCATGGCATCTCTCCATACCTGGTGTGCGGAAGTCTCCTCATAAGTATCAGGAACAGTATCACGCAAGCTGGTCACCTGTGCCATATAGCTGGAAAACCTCTCTGGTGCCCTACTCTCTCTGACCTCTTTCCTGGGCGGTCCAACTAACTGCTCTGCTTCCTTCATCAAATCCTGAAGCCAACTTGGCTTCCTCTTTCTAGAGGAAGCATCATGTCTCAGACTCTCCTCAACCTCCTCATCAGACATCTATCTCCCTGAAGAAGTCTCAACAATTTGAGAACCTATCCCTGGTGAACCTGTACCTGTACCTCTAGAACTCAAATCACCTGAAGGTGTCATCTGTGAACTTGTGATCCGTGAACCTCTCTCTGTACCAGAAGTACCTGTAGACTGAGCCCTTGTTATTAAAGAACCTGTAACCTGTGACCCAGTCACACCCGAAACCGGTGACCCTAAACTCTGACTCGTTGAACTCTGAGTTGTCACCTGTGTAGTACCCTGCTGATCCTCCATCTCAGAATCAAGAGACCTCCTGAAGGTTTTCTCCTCCTCGAACTTCACCTCCCTTCTCACCACAACTTTCCTTTGTGCAGGAAGGTAAATCCGAAAAGCCTTCGATGTGTCATCATAACCAACAAAGATACCACGCTCAGCTATAGCCTCCAACTTTGTCCTCTTCTCAGAAGCGACATGAGAGAATGTAAGGCAACCAAAAATACGAAAGTGACCTATCTCAAGCACTTTCCCCGTGAATGTCTCCTCAAGAGTTTTACTCCCCAATGCACGGTGCGGACTCCTATTGAGAACATAAACAGCATTACTACAGGCCTCTACCCATAGAAAGAAAGAAAGACTCTGATCATGCAACATAGCTCTAGCTGCCCCCACTATAGAGCGGTTCTTCCTTTCATCCACTCCATTCTGCTGTGGAGTGTAAGGAACAGTCAACTGCCTCTTTATCCCCTCCTGTCGACAATACTCATCAAATGCACAAGAAGTATACTCACCTCCATTGTCTAACCGAAGTACCTTGATCTTCTTTCCTGTCTGGTTCTCCACAAGAACTTTGAACTCTTGGAACCGAAGCACGACTTCCTCTGATCTCTTGCTTCTAAGGAAATAGATCCAGGTCTTCCTAAAAAATTCATCAATGAAAGTGATGTAATACTCATATCCTGTTAAAGAGGCAGAAGACATAGGACCACACAGATCTGAATGTATCAACTAAAGCACTCCCTCTGATCTGGAATCACTGCTTGGAAAAGCAGACTTGGTGTACTTTCCCAAAGCACACCCTCTACACACACCACTCGACTCCGTGTTGAACTCTAGCATACCTGTAGTCATCTATCTCAGCATCTGCAAAGCTGGATGGTGAAGATGAGCCATCCTCCTGTGCCATAGCTCACACAACTCATCACTGCTCTGAGTGTGTGACAGTGCATGATGTGGCTAGAAAAGAAGCTTGTACAGTTTCCCACTCCTGACTCCAATCACCCTTGAGTCAGATGGACCTGCTGACTTGGGAAAGATGTGAACTTTCCCATCAAGGACATATACACCGAAGCCTCTGTCCTCTATCATAGAAACTGAAACAAGGTTCCTCTTCAACCCAGGGACAAACAACACATCCCTCAAAACCATAGGCTGCATGGACTCCCTCTCAAAGCGGACAGTCCCTCACCCAACTGCTCTCACCACTGTATCATCTCCCAATACAACCTCCATCTCCAAGTCTGACTCAGACATCTCTGTGAACATGTCTCGATCGCCTGTCATATGACTGGAAGCTCCACTATCAATGTATCAAGTGGAGGAAGTAGTGGCGGCATTCAATGAATGCCCAACAATCATGGAATGCTCCATGTGGTCCTCAAAATCTCTATTGGTAATAGAAAATGCTCTCTCTACACCAACACCTGCAAAGAGAGAAAAGTCTCTCAAATCTCACTGCAAACTCATCGATCTCCGTTGTAGCTGCAGTCTGCTGCTTCTTCTTCTTGTTAGGACATTGTCCAGCATAGTGTCCCATCTTCTAACATGCAAAGCATTTCACTTTGCTCATGTCCTTCTTCTCTCCCTCATTCTGTTTGGCTCCCTCCTTGGAACCCTTCTTGAACTTTTTCTTCTTCTTTCCCTTCGCTGCTAAAGCAACATTCTCCTCATCATCTCTCTGATGTGACGAACTGCCCTGTAAGAAGCATCTCCGTATCTCCTCCTGTGTGAGATCATCCCACAATCGATCCCATGTGGGCATGTTCTCCCTCCCACTAATGGTCTAAACAAATACAGTCCACTGCTGTGACACACCATTAAGTGTTGTACGCACCATCTCAGGAATTCCTATCACCTCTCCTACAGTTGCTAGCTCATCTCTTACCTATGTGATCTTGGTAAGATATGATGCCATGCCTTCACCTTTTCCCATGCGAACACCCTTCAACTTCTCTCTCAATACCATCTTCATGTTTTCATTGGAACTCTGCTAAAGATTTGTCAAACCTGTCCACATCTCAAAAGCATGGTCTTTGGCTGAAATGTGAGGGGTCACATGATCCTTCACTGCATCAAGAATGACTCTTCTTGCCTTTATGTCCTTCTTCAGAAAGGCTGCCTTATCTATCGCATCAGCAGGTACTACCACAGGATTTGTAGTTGTCCCTTGAACTATATCCCATAGTTCATTCTCTTCAAGAATCAAGCTAATCCTATCCTTCCAAGGGCTAAAATTTGCAGCCCCATCAAGTCTATCTTCCACTCTAAGACCGAACACCATGGCTGCAACCTGAACCTTAAGCAAGTTGTTCAAGAATTTTTTTCCTTCAAACCCCAACTTCTGAATGTTTAAAATTATGAATCTTTGCAAAGCTCTGATACCATGAAAGCTTTTGAAAGTTTTCCCAACCCGGTTTCAAGCCATTAAGCTTCTCTGCATTGTTTAATGCCCAACCCTTTCAATGCATAATATTTCACAAATTAACCAAAACTGAAACACATGTGAAAACTTTTTCTCAATTTTAAACAAACTAAGAAATTTTTCTTTTCAAACTGGAAATGTAAAACTCAGAAATTTTCTAACATTAACACACATGGAAATTTAGACACTTGTTTTTGTCCAATGGACCAGGAAAAACCCTTAAGGGAAAACCTGTTTTCTGAGTGGCGAGGTTTTATTTTTCTTCAGGCAAAATTACAAAAAAACACACAGCTGTACTTATCTCAGCATTTCTTCTCGAAATGCATGCCAAAACTCTGTTGTACGAATTTGTGAAAATCATTGAAAAATCAACCTCGAAAAACGTGTTGTACGGTCTGCAAATTCTCGAAAACTATGCCAGGAAACTGTCTCAATTTTCATGCACTATACGGCTATCCTTCTCCTCGATTTCTGAACTGTACAGCCTATAATAAATGGCATTAAATGTTGTACGAAATTTCTCGAATGGCCTGGTTTTCTCAAAATTCGTGTTGATGTACGGCTGTCTAGTACGGCCTCTTGCTGTACGGAATCCACTTCTGAAATAAATGCCTGCCTTGGAAAATGTGCCCAGCAACCTTTTCTTCAATCTCAGAAAAAAAAAATCTCTCCTGGTTCAAAATCTCTTCAAACCCTCATTTTACTTTTTCCTCTCTCTTCAAAAATCTCTTCTGAAGATGAACACAATGAATGAACTTTTGCCTTGTCCCAACCTTTTTGTTCTTGATAACTTCCCCTGTCCATCTAACGGTCAAGATTAGATTAGATCAAAGGTTGACATTAAATGCTCCATTAAAAAATAATTAAATGATATTTAGTGCACTCATATCATTTAATAAAGTTGAGCAACCCCTTTTTCTTTTTAATCACTCACTTAACTTTTTAAATGAGAACTTAAGAAAATATACAATTAACTTTTTAATAAAGTCACTTTAAAAATATAAAGTGCATCTTACTTTATTAAAACACAAAAATGACTAGGAGTCACATTTGAGCGTCTTTGTCCACCCCAAGGCAACACTAGATGGACAAACACTTCCTAGGTAACTTTTCAACATCCTTAACTCATGAAGACAGCTACCTTACGTTTGTGATATGATGACAATGATGATGACTGATGAAGAAGTGATGATAATGCAAGCTACCATATCAACAGTGATATATGTGTAATGCAAAGTGATGTATGATGACACAGATGTATTGTGATGTATAAGTTACAGTGATGTATGCATATATTTGATATAACAGTTCAATAGGACAATTATGATGAGGCACAGTAATGACGAGATACAGTAATGAATCATGATGAGGTACATAGATGTATGATGATGTACAATGATAATGTACAGTGATGCATTGAATCGACAGTCACATGCTCGAATGATAACAATGCTAGCTTGATAGTTCAGCCATGACTTGACATGACAAAGTAGTAATACGATGACAAGCACAGCAGAGGTTTGATGAATGACATACCTTTGAAGACAATGCTGATCTCCACCTGATTGAGTTGATGATAGTGATGACATGTGACATGACAGTTGTTGAATGAGTAGCATCTGATTGAGTAGCAGAAGTAATTGTAGGCTAGCTAAGTCTTGCACCTCTTCTTAGTTGGAGCTAAGAAAACCAAGTTGAGCCTTGGAATAGCAGCTGGTGTTGATGTAATCACGAAGATTGAAGTCTTCCATTGTACTTCATATGAAATTATATATGAAGTTTACTATACATGCTTGGTGATGTGTGTTGATGACTTGCTGAAGAAAATATACAACATGTGTTGATTAGTTGATGACATGATGATGTACTTGGTAGTGCAATGCTAATGAAGAACTCTACCTAACATTGTTTAGAAGTAAAAAGTATTGAAGTTGCTAGCACAATGATTCACCCCCCCCTCTCAGTGTGTCATTGTGTCCAACAATTGGTATCAAAGAGGGCATTCACCACAAGCCTAGCCAGCTTGAAGGAGATCCGTGGACACACAATGGAAGGGAGATCCGTGGACACACAATGGAAGGGCAATCAGAGTTCTCCAACGATGAGGTTCCAGTATTTGACATGACATATTATTTCGATTCGAGAAGCAAAATGAAAGCCTACTTGAAGAAGTTTGGTGTTTGGGAGATTGTGATCAATTCACTCGTTCCGTCCAATAAGAAAACAAAGTCAGCTACACAGAAAGAAGCCAAAAAGGATAACATCATTGCTTTAAAATTTCTCATGGATGGAATCTCAAGCTCAGTCAAAGATAGTGTAGGGGAATACATTTCAGCCAAAGACCTATGATTTAAGTTGGAAAGTGAATACCAAAGAGGAAACCAAGACACGAAGAAGGAAACAAAAGTCAAGCCTGAAAATCGTTAATAACTCAACCATGTTTTTATTCTGTTAAATCTGTATTATAAGATTTGGTAGGAAACAATTAATAAAATGCTAGGTTACTCGAGAAAACTAACATGGTATCAAAGCCCTAAAACTCTAAAGAAGGGAATTGTTGGCAAAGGTTTACAAAAGAGAGAGAGAGAGAGACAGTTGTACGGTCGTTGTACAAGCCATACAACTGTCGTCGTACATCGTACTATCACGTGAAGGCTACATGTAGGATCCGTGTGAGTGGAGGCAACCGTAATAAGTGATTGGTCCAATGGTTGGGTCGTGAGGCAAGTTGTAGCAGGCGGAGGAGTTAGCAAGGCAAACACAGGGATGTGGAAGCAATGGGCGCTAAAGAAGGAAGGGTCTGCAACTAACAGTTGTCGTAGGCCGACCACCGCAGCAAGCCGAGGCCACAGCCAACAACCCCGTTGAGTGGAAGTGGCTGGTAGTCGGAGGAGCTAGGACAGTTGGTGGGCAACAAGAGTAGGCAAAGTCGTCAAGAACAACCATCGTAGGTGACGTAGTGGAGATCAAGCAAAAGTTGGGCCAACAGAAGAACAGTCACTGCAGAAGCAGTTGCAGTTGCCAGCAAATGGAGAACGTGGGCAGAGGATAATAGAAAAGAATCAGGAGAAGGTCGTGCAATCGACAAGGTAATGGCTCAAGCAAGGGAAGTGGGGCCGAGAGAGGACACAGCAAAGGAGGAGTCAATGGATAAGCACAAGAGTTGGGTTGTGAATCCACTGACTACAACCAGCAGCCGTAAGGAGGTGAATCAACAACCGCCACCAAAGGAATCTACGAAGAGGCAAAGGAAGCAGAGCAATGGTGGTGCCAGTCGACAGCAAATCTACAAGCAGAATAAAAGGACACGGGATGCAAAAGTTTGGCGCGGCACGAGAAAGGGATGCAGGTTGGCAATCACCTGGTAGAGAGCTGACGAGAGAGGAAGAAAAGGAATCGTCGACTAAGTCAGAAATGGAGGAGAAAAAGGCAACTTGCAACTGCCAAAATTTGCAACAATCACTAACAAAACATGCAGGTATCAGCGCACCGCCGACAAGCAGCTGCCACATCCCAACTACAGCAACCGCCATGTAAGAAAGGCAGTCACCAAGCAACCCAAAACAATCATTGGGCAAGCCCAATCAAGCTGTCAAGCAACCCAAAGAAGAGTTCAGGCAGCTCTAAACAATCCGAGCAACAAACAGAAGAAGCTCAAGCAACTCCAGAAAGACCCTGAGCAGTAATAGAACGGTGCAGGCAACCTCAAGCAAAGGGTCTTGGCAGTAGGCACCAAGTCTAGGAAACGGGCAACAGGTCTGGACAGTGGGCAGTCAATTTGGGTAAAGTCAGCAAAGTTCGAGCAGCTAAAGACTTTTGTTCGGTGGCTTGTTGGGCAGCAGCAGGATTCTTACCAAGGATACAAGAATCTAGCATGGATATCTTGGATAGGCGAAGGAATTTCACCTAGAGATCTAGGCCATGAAAGGTACATAGGAGCAAAGATGGAATTTTGCTCATGTGCCTCAGTCATCCACTTTGGTGTAAAGACAAACTTTTACTCAAGTGCCAGGGCTACGAAAGACTGTGACTCAAGGGGATCTCAGATTGGTGGAGAAAAACTTTCATCCAGAGATCAAGAGATGACAGATCTATTGGATTCAGTGACTCATAGATGGAGCAAAGGACTCTTTGCATAAGATGTGCTCATTCCAAAAAAAAGAGAAGTCGACAGGGTAGCAGCGAACAGATATGAGCTCTAGGTGTTGGTTGTACTTCTTTTCTCAATGAACAAAGAACATGACGGGGACACATTAGTTGTTCACCAGCTTGTCAAAGACGGACTCGAATTTGCATGTGGAGCTTGGCACCCATACCAAGTATGTTTTAGAGGGAGTTGCGATAGTCAGGTTCCAGCAAGAGTGAGGAGGTTCTCTAGAGGTAGCAGATGTGTTGTATGTCTCAGAGCTAACGATGAATTCGCTCTCTTTCTCAACTTTGGAGGACAAACAGTTTGCAATCTTGTTCTAGAACTGACAATTGTTTATGCATTCAGAGGGAGCTAGACCTAACACAATAGTCAGCATTGGCGTCAAAGAGGGCCTGCAAGAGTTGTTTCAAATCAAATAAGTCATGTAAGGCATGATGCATCCTAGTAGTAGGACACGACCACTTTTTTCATCAATCATTGAATGAGGCGAGAGGATATAAGTTACAACCCTTAAGCTTCTTAAGCAATTTCTCAAGCCATAAAGATGCTTCTAATTGAGTTGTTGTGGTTAGTTTGAAGGGTTCATAATCATACATTTCAAATTTCAAAATCCCTATCAACCATGTTGGACTATTTTGATATATTCAACCTTGCATGGTATAAGGGTGTATACATGAGCAAATTTTGCATATTTTGTCTCCAATGGTTTGGAACATTCTAAAATATTTTTTATTAAAATTTTAATATTTTATGTGTTTTTAAGTAAACCGAGTCATAAAAGCAAACCGATTCGAGTCAGAGCCGAGGCTACGTTCATGTCTGACTTGACCCTTAACCAATTCTGAGTCTAACTCCAAGTTTTAAAACATTGATCTCATTAGATAAGAAAAGATATTTTATTAATGTCCAACGAATGACGACAAAAGTAGATCAACAGGACTATTTGGTACCATGTTGTCAAATCCAAAATGGAAGCACTAAGGCGGCTCCTATAAAAAAGCGAAATGTCGAAAGAAATGTATAACTCTAACCTAGATACCAAAAAGCTAACTTCAAAGATGGAGAGTTGACCTTGGAGAGAGATGTACGAAGAAAATGGATCTAGGGCCTATGATACAAACGATAAGTCTGTCATGGTACATTGGAACCATCTCTCCTAACATCCAAGGCCACGTGGGGGAATCTTATAAGAGAACTCTACCTAGAGGAAGAAATCGAAGAGGAATTAGACTGGATAATGTGGCACTGCCTGGAGTGAAGGGCCTCCCTTTGTGACCTATATGAAACCATCTGTCTACTAGTATGGGGCCTAGACTAACCATATCGCTAGGTTAATACGAAAGAGGAAGTGGTCCTCCGTATCTGGACAGGTCTGGAGTTGAAAGCAATACCATCAGTCGTATATCTCTTGGTATAGCTGGAAGATGGGAGCACCAAAAACAAGTAAGTAATCCATTAAGTGGGAGGCTAGTTTAGTAAGTGAATGTGGTTAGAGAATGAGAGAGCGAAGCCAGAGGGAGTCCTACAAACACAAGGCCAGACATCTCTGGTCAGGCTACAGAATGAAACTGGTCAAAGCCTGAAGCTCACTCAAAATAAGCTATGTAAAAAGACGATGGAACTTTCCATGAATCTCATGGTAAACAGGACAACAAAAGATGAAGTGCTCCTCTATCTCAACTTCTTGAAAGTGGCATACCTAGCATATCCTGTCTAATTAATTTGGCTACTGATCCATCTCCACCCTAACACGATGGGAACCCACTCTGATTGGGCCTAAAGAAATACGAAGAGCATGTCCCAATGGAGTGTGTAGTGGGGTTGAAAAATGAGTTCATCCCTCAAACCCATGAAATGGTGAGCATAAAAGGCCATCTTTGGACATAACCCGCCATGAGGGTTGATCCAAGTGACCGACACCTACTACCTATAGATAGCATCATAGGTGATTATGTTCAACTCCTACCTACTAATTAAGAGATGGCCAAATGCATCTAGGGAGTATCGAAATGGAGGAAGTCAATCTATCGCAATCCCAACAACCTCCAAGAGATCAGAGACCCCAACGAGCCGACATAGCAACGCCAAGTGCAGCCTGAAGGGCTAGTTGAGGCAATGGACTCTAATGAACAATAGCCCAAATATGGGTAGTGATCCCACCCCTTTTCCAAGTCGACCAAACTTCGAATTCGATGTAAGAGTGAGACAAGGAGGAACACAGTTTCAAGCCGAAAGGGTGAAGCACCAAACTCCGCAAGTATGATGGGATAAGGTATTGTTTGTCTACATCTGATGATGCGGCGGAGGAGGATTTGCACTCTCTCTATTAAGGCCCAAGCAAATTCTAGTAGACAAGACCCCCAAACCTCTCAGCCATAGAGGATTGTGGGTTGAATGAGAGTATCCATGAGAAACATCTTGAACGATTTGTCCTGAAAATGGTATTTGTAGCATTGTTCTCAAGAAGGACTAAGGATCCGTAACCCTTATTGAATCGAGGTTGAAGGGTATGCCGCAGACTAAAACGTCGTCCTTTGAACTACAAGAGTTGATCTCTATTGTGAGGTGTAGGTATGGAGATGAACCCATACCATGTGCTTGAAAGAGAAATCAACCACAAAAGAGAGATGATTGTTGACCAAACATGTTAGAATAACCAAAAACCCATTCCCATACTTAGGATAAAAATATTTAATCTTTTTGATTAATTTCCTAGGTCCTACACTAGCTAGTTGGCATCCACTTGCACCATTTGGTCAAAACTTGTCTAAACTGCCTCCAGGAGCGCCTTCATTAGATTCTAGATAAGATTCTAACAACTCTGCAAACTGCCTAGTTTAGTAAGTGCGCATTCCTGCGTTATCCTGAGTTTGACTGCTTTTAAGCAGCTTTTAAGACAAAAGGTGAAAGCTAGTCACATGGAAACTCCCTTGGTTTTTGCACAACTCATCCTCCATCTTTTTCTCTCATGAAAGAACAAGTATATTCACTTTCCATCACTTAATAGCTGATACACTTCATTCAACCAATTTGTGACCTCCTTGACTGGTTTGGAAAGTGTTTTATCAACCTAGGGGATATTTTTTACTTTTAGTAAGCCTACTTTTGTGAGGATTCAACTTCCCTCCTTAGGCATCCGAATCTCTGATGTAATTATATATTTGGACAGCCTATTACTTTATAAGGTTGGCTAATCTAAACTTATGCAATGCAAGTTTGTGTTATGCACCAATTTCAGTCTCCAATTGGAGTGGATCTATGCATGTTTTTCAAGCAATTTTGTGAGTTTAATTGATCTAAGCTTGGGATTAATTTTCACATGGTATCAGAGCTACCTTAGCTCGATTGTTCTCCTTTATTATTGCTTTTGCAGGATCGACATCACTCTCCCAAGGAGCGCATTCATTCTGTTCACAGTGCAGTTGCTAAAGAAATGGATCAATCTCACCATATCACCTTGACTCCATTCAACTACTTCGAATGGAAGGCACAAATGGAGATTTTGATGAGTAAAGGCCTCTTCAAAGTGACCATGGCAACTGAGGCTGAGCCCAATGCAGCAGCAAAGAAGATCAAGTGGCACAATAGGAGTGATGAGGTGTATGGTCTCTTGTGTCTTAGTATTTCCAGAAAGACCTTCTTTTCCATCTAGATGGATTGACATCACCAAATGAAGTATGGGAGAAACTCCAAACCTTATTTGGCAAGACAGATGAAATGAGGGGACAATCACTGGAGAATGAGCTTAGCTCACTGAGTCCAAGCAATTCGAGTCCTTACAAGTCTACTTCTCCAAGTTCAAAGCTCTTGTTCTTCAGTTAAAACAATGTGGCATTGAAAAGAAATATGAACAATTAGTCTTGGCTATCCTTTCGAATCTTGGCCCTAACTATTCAGTGTTTGTATCGACCTTCCATACCACAAAACTGACAGTTCGAAACAAGAAGATGCCTACACTTGCAGAGTTCGTGGAATCCTTGCCCCAAAAGCAAGATGAGTTGGTCATGATGGGCACCATCAAGCCTTCCAAAGATCAAGCTTTGGATGATGGAGATTCAAAGGTGGATTCCAAAGCCAAGAAGAAGTCAAAGAAGCCTCCTGATCAAAAGAAAGACAAGTCCAAGTCTCATGAGGAGTCTTCAAGCTCAAAGAAGAATTCCCAAAAGAAGAAAGGTTAAGGTGAAATAAGTAAGTGTGCATACTGTGGTAAGGGCTATCATCTTGAGAGCTCTTGCATTAAGAAACAAATTGATATGTTGACTCAACTCCTTGAAAAGCACAACATCTCTCTTCCCGAAGGCACAAAGAAGGAGAGTGCATCAAATTTTGAAGACAAGGAGAGAGTTCATGCACTAGTAGCAAGCACTGTAAGATCTTCTTCCTTTATCATTGATTATGGAGCTTCGAGACACATGGTTTCGACAAGGGAGGCCTTCTCCTCTCTTGATGATTCGAATGATCCAAAAATTGTTTTGGGAGATGGTTTTGAAACTGAAAGTAAAGGGAAGGATAGAATAGATCTTGACCATGGTTCCTTCAATAATGTTTTGTATGTCCCAGGTCTTGTTGCTAATCTCTTGTCAATTTATCAGATGTCCCACACTAGGTCTCCTAAGAAGGTTGTCTTTTCTCCCAATGATGTTGTAATCACTGAAATTTCGAATGGTAGAGTCATAGCAAAAGGTTTTGTTGATCATAGCTCTAAAGTGTACAAGTTCTCACACTTTATGCCCTTGTCAAACCCCTCTGTTCCCCTCACCCATGCTAATGAAGCTAGCAAGCTATGGCATGAAAGGAATGGCCATCTAAACTCTAAGTACCTATCTGATTTGCGTGACAAAGACATGGTCATAGGGTTGCCCAAAATCAAGTTTTCTAAAGGTGTATGTCAATGATGCATTCTAGGAAAACACCCAGAGCACAAGTATGAGAGAGTCAGTCATGAGCGAACCTCTACACCCCTTGAGCCTATTCACAATGACATTATTGATCCTTTCCCTCATATGTCAATGAGTCAAGCTAAATATGTCCTAACCTTCATTAATGACTTTTCTAAATATTGTTGGGACTTCCTCCTCAAATACAAGTCAGAATTTTTTGACCTCTTCAAAGGTTTTAAAGCCTTGGTTGAGAACCAGTCTGGAAGAAATCTCAAAGTCCTCATATCTGATAATGGTGGTGAATATGTCAAATGTGAGTTTATTAAAAATTGTGAAGATGCGGGTATCCAGATGCATCACTCTATTCCTTACACACCTTGGCAGAATGGTGTTGCTGAGAGGAAGAATAGTTCACTCAAGGAGATGGCCACTTGCATGATGGAGTCTAAAGCTTTGCCACCAAAGTTTTGGGTTGAAGCAATCAACTGTGCATCCTATATCCAGAATAGGGTGCCTCACAAATATCTTGATGCAATCACTCCTTTCGAAGCTTGGAGTGGACACAAGCCTGATGTGTCTCGTTTCAAGATTTTTGGCTCTAAAGTTTGGAATAGAATTCCACCAGAAAAGAGGAAGGCTTTGGAACCCCAAAGTCAAGAGTGCCTAGTTGTTGGGTATTCAGAAGATTCCAAAGGTTATAAGTTGATCAACATGAGCACTCAAAAAGCCTTCATTGAAAGGAGTGTTCACTTTGAAAAAGAGCCCATGCCAATAGCACAAATTGGAGAATCCTCTTCACCACCTCCACCACTGGTTGTAAGTGAAGACTCTAATAAGTTTTCTAATTCTGATATGTCTGATAATGAAGATTTAATTGCAAATCCTAACACTCCTACATGGCCAAAGTGGGCAGCAAAGACCATTCAAGCAGCGAGGGAACTAGCTAGGAATCCTAGTGATCCTATAAGAACTAGATCTCAATTCGAGAGTGCCCTTTCTTTCAAGGACCCATGCTTTGCTGAGAAGTGTTATTTGATGGTTGAATCAGATCCACAAACATATGAAGAAGCATCAGAAGACCCAAGATGGCAAACAACCATGAAAGAGGAATATTATTTGCTCCTAAAGAATGAAACATGGGAACTAGTCAATCTTCCACCAGGGAGAAAGCTAGTCAAGTGCAAATGGGTATTCAAGACAAGTTTTGTTGTTGATGGCTCTCCTCTCAAGTATAAGACAAGGTTAGTGGCCAAGAGCTTCACCCAAGTCCAAAGCATTGACTATAATGAGACCTTTGCACCAATGGCAAAGATGGATTCTATAAGACTAGCTTTGGCCATTGCAGCTTCCAAGCAATGGTAGGTACATCACAAGGATGTGAAGAGTGTATTTCTACATGGAGATCTCAAAGAAGAGATATATATGAAGCAACCATAAGGTTTTGTTACTAATCCATCTCTTGTGTGCAGGTTGAAGAAATCACTATATGGACTAAAACAAGCTCCCAGAGCTTGGTATGCCAAGATTGATGGCTTTCTGCTATCACTGAACTTTAGTAGATGCAAGTCTGATCCAAATGTCTATTTGAAGTTGATTCATGGTTCAATCATAATTATTGTTTTGTATGTGGATGACCTTCTGATCACAAGAAGTTCCATGAAAGAAATTGCCTCCTTGAAGGATGCATTGAACCATGCCTTCTCCATGACTAATTTGGGACTGTTAAGCCAATTTTGGGGGCTTGAGGTTTCTCAATCAGATCTTGGAATCAAAGTACATCAGTCCGAGGATGCTTCAGACCTGCTAATCAAGTTCAACATGAAGGATTGCAAGCCAAACAAGACTCCTTTCCTATCAGTAGTTAAGCTTGAACAAGTGAACTCAACTCCTTTGGTAAATAATACACTATATAGGAAGCTAGTTGGTTGTTTGCTCTATTTGACTCACAGTCGACCTGATATTTCTTATGCAGTGAGTGTGGCATCTAGACATATGGATCAGCCACATGACATCCATTGGATAGCAAAGAGAATCTTGCACTTTGTGCAAGGAACAAAAACTCATGGGATTCACTATGTTGCAAAATATGACCTAGAGTTAGTTGGTTTTACTGACTCTGATTGGGCAGGTGATAACACTTATAGAAAATCAACTTTTGGATATGTGTTTATGCTTGCAAATGGACCAATCAGCTGGTCAAGTAAAAACCAAAGTGCCATTACACTTTCTTCTACAGAGGCAAAATACACAGGAGTTGTGAATGCAGCTACTCAATGTTTGTGGTTGAATAGAATACTTGGAGAGTTTGGGATCAAGTCTAACACTTCCACAGTCATTTATTGTGACAACCAAAGTACTATTTGAATCTCAACAGAGCCAGTACAGAGGCAGCGAACCAAACACATAGAAATCCATATGCACTACATCAGAGGACTTGTGCATGATGAGATTATTGCTCTACACTATTATGCATCATCTGAGCAAGTTGTAGACATCTTCACCAAAGAATTCTCTAAGAAGACCTTCAGCAATCTCAAATCACTGCTTGGGATAGCTGATCATATGGTGAAGACTGATTGAAAACAAGATTTCACAAAATTTTGTTCATGTCCATGTTTAAGGGAGGATTTTTCCCTTTGTGGTTTTGCCTCTTTCCTTGTTTTGTATGGACAAGCAGTATGTAAAGGGTGACTAAGCCTTGTTGCTAGGCCCTATACCTCTTATTTATTTATGATATTTCACATAAGTCAAGCCTAAGAGAGGGTGTTAGAATAACCAAAAGCCCATTCCCATCCTTAGGATAAAATAATTAATCTTTTTGATTAATTTCCTAGGTCCTACACTAGCTAGTTAGCATCCACTTGCACCATTTGGTCAAAACTTGCCTAAACTACCTCCAGGAGCACCTTCATTAGATTTTGCATAAGATTCTAACAACTCTGCAGACTGTCCAGTTTAGTAAGTGCACCCTTATCCTGAGTTTGACTGCTTTTAAGCAGCTTTTAAGGCAAAAGGTGAAAGCTAGTCACATGGCAACTGCCTTGTTTTTCAAAAGGCAAAAGGTGAAGGCTAGTCAAAGTTGTAGAGTTTGGGAAATCGGGAGGACAAAGTATTACAAGAAAGCAAAACGGTCAGACAACAACTCCGTAGCTAGGCTTTTGTGTTTCTAAGGTTCTGCGTTCAGAATAGTGTTGGACTCCATCGGGATCAGATAGGCCGATAGTGTGACCCATGTCGATCTTTTCTATGGTTTCTTGATCCTTCCCTGAAAGAGAGCCCTGTATATTCTATGTTCTTGTGCGGATTTATTGATGGGGTTTTTCTTTGTCCTGGCAGCTTCAGGAATGATTTACGGTCGGCCTCTCTTCATTAATGATATGATGGTTGTTGGGGTTATTCAGCGTCCTTTAATGAAGCAGATGGGACCTTATTAATTTTGTTCTCCTTATCTTTTTGTTCCTCTTTGCACTTGGCACTCATC
The DNA here is from genome assembly GCA_001517045.1 of Pseudotsuga menziesii. Lineage (NCBI taxonomy): Eukaryota > Viridiplantae > Streptophyta > Pinopsida > Pinales > Pinaceae > Pseudotsuga > Pseudotsuga menziesii. Next base: position 1,126,037 of record LPNX010693331.1, read on the forward strand.
AAAGGTTCTCTTGTTTATTGTCCCTAGATGGTTAAAAAGGATGCGGGAATCATGAGGTTTTTCTCTCCCTCAAATAACAGAAGCAGGGATGATTTATCTTTCCCTGATCACTGCCTGGATGTTCCTCCCCCTTTTCCTTCTCTAAATCGAGCTCCCGTTGAGGTTTACTCTGTACCTTTAGATTCGTCATCCTCGCATTTGGCCACAAGCAGGACTTATGATTCTGACACCCCTTCTGCTGCAAAGGAACCGGGAGCCTCACCCCTCAACATTTCCAAGAAATGCATCAAGCGAAAGGGCAAGCATCTTAACCTAGCCCTTGGCAATGATGTCCTTCTAAAAGATGTAATTCCTTTTTCAAAGAAGACTCTAGTTGGGCATTTTGGGAGTCGATACATGGCGGCACGGACTTTCCAGTCATGGGCCTTAGAGACATGGGTGCATGTACTGGGTTATCCCTTGAAGGTTTTTAAACTGGCTTGAGTATGGTTGGGCATTATAGTTGATCACCCAGAGGACATAACAAAGCTCCCTTCTGGTATTCAGAAATGGGGCCCTACTGTTCTCTCTGTCTCAATCGATGGACTCCCTTTTTCAACGCTCGCAAGACAAAGGCATATGTCCAGCTGGTGTGTGTCAAACTACCCGACCTCCCCATAGAACTCTAGTCTCTAGACATTTTTAAAGGCATTGGGGACGCTTTAGAGGTTTTTCGTGAAGCTGACTATAGTTTTCAAGAGACAGGCATTATGACTACAGCTAAGGCTCTAGTTGAAATGGACCTCAGGGATCTTCTCTTTGCGGATATGACTATAGCGCTGGGAGAACATGTTTTCTTCCAAACCCTCGACTATGTGGGTGTGCCCTTTCGCTGCAATAGGTGCCACGAGTACAATCACTTGGTCATACATTGTAGAATGAAGTTTTCAAAGCCGCTTTGGAGAAAAAAGAATAGTACTAGAGGTCATGATGTCTCCTTCCATACTTCAACGGCCGAAACCGACAAGAACATCCCTCTGTAGTGTCCTAAGGATATCAACTTGCCTGTAGACACTTTTTTGGTTACATGTAAGTCTACTCTTTTTGAAGTTGTATATGTTTTATCTCCTGTTACTTTTCCTATGGATGAGACCCCTTTGTCCTTGAGGGTGTATACCTCAAAAATGCCCGCAGTGGCTCCTTCGGCGATGGTTTCTACTAGTTACCCCCCTTCCATGTCATCTTTTCCTCGGTCTTCGACGACTTTTCCAGCTCTCTCCCCTAATATGACCACCCCTTGTACCCATACTTCCCCATCTTTATTACCCGAGAGTCCCCTTCATCTCACTTTAACCCTTTCACCCATCTTTAACTCTTCTTCCTCTATACCCTCCCCAGGCTCCCCCATCGACTTTCCTCTTCCATTACTCCTTTATATTAATATGTTTTCTCCTAATGATGACTACCTAGAAAGCCACTTTATCCAACCACCAAAAGAGGAGGTATACTTTACCCCAAAGGAGTTTCTCGTCCATCCTGTAAAGAACCCTCACTCTTATTTTCTCTGTTCTAGCAAGCCATCCATGTTTTTTCCTGCATCGAAGGGGGGACTTTTCTCCTTGTCCCCACCCTCCCCTCTGAGTCTTAGGGGTAGGATGTCGGTAATTGCTTTAGGAAGGGAACAAGCTTTTCTCGATATTTAGGCAGGCCTCCAACGAACTCTAAAAGGAACTCTTAAGACAATTAATCCCTGTTAAAAAGGGGTGCCCCCATGAATGTTTTGTCCATCAATTGCAGAGGGATGGGGCTACCCTCAAAAAGATAGGCCTCAAAACATTGGTTGAGATTCATAAACTTATTGTTATTATATTACAAGAGACTTTGGCAATTGGGGATGCCGTTATTTCCGATCTCAAACTCTTGCTGCCTAGATGGGATTTCTCCACTTGTGATGCTTTAGGTCAATTGAGTGGCCTAATTACCAAGTAGCACACCTCTCTCTGCCTATGTATCAATAGCTGGGCTTTCTCTTCAGGCCTAGGGAATGTGATGTTCTTTAAGGAATTCGGCCAGGTTATTTATCTTCTCAACATATATGGTTCTAATTCCCATAAGATTTGGTTTTGAGAGAGTTTTTTTAGCTCGAGTTTTCTTAATGAAGAAAAACTAATTGTTGGGGGCGACCTGAATTTTTCTATCGACGAGGTCAAATCTTGGGGCCCCTCTACATAAAAAGACTCCCTATCAAACTACTTTGCAAGCCATCTTGATGATAATTCTTTATTCGACTCCAATCACTCTTAAGCCAACTTGGAGGAAGTGTACTGGTCCAAGCCGTGTAGCTAAAAGATTGGACCATTTCCTGGTTAATGAAGGTCTTCTATAAGCACCGATGTGCATAAAACAATGGGTCATTGAAGTTGGGTTTTTTACCATCAACCCATTCTTTTCGAACTTATTGTCACTAGAGATATGCCGCCCAATCTTTTTAAATTTTGTTCTACTTGGTTGGAGAACGCGACCTGTAGAGATATGGTTCGGTCTTTTTGAATTCCCTATGACAGGATTTCTCAGCCTTCTACGGCTAAATGTTTCCATTAAAGCCTCTCAAGAATCAAAGCTAAATCTATCAAATGGGCAACTGATAAATGGATACATATGGAAGCCAGTCTCTATAGAATCGAAGCTCAGTTGGAAACCTTTCATACAAACCACCCTGCGGGTCCCCCTTCTATTGAAGAGAAACTGGAAATTCTAGATCTTGAGACGAGAAGAAGGAACATACTTGTGGTTAAAGAAGCCTTCTGGAGACTCAAAAATCAGGCCATATGGCTCCAAAAGGGAGATGAAAATACGAAGTATTTTCATAACCATATGAAACACAAAAAATAGGTCAACACCATCTGACATATTGATAGGGATGATGGCTCCCATATTTTGGGCTAAGTCGCCTTGTTCGAGTTCGTGTTCGAATTTGAAGACCTTGAAATTCAAAAAAAAATCAGCAATGAAAAATTTGGCCATAAAATTCGGCACCAAGTTCAACAAGCTATATAATTTGGAAATTAAAAATATATATAAGAAAATTCAATTAATGTAATAATACATAAAAAAATTTAATATAATAACACGTAACTTTTAACTTTTTAAAATAAGCAAACTTAATAATTTATTAATTATATTTTATATTTCTTTAAATACGGTATCCTACTTAGGTTAACATTATTTTATATTATAATACTATGTAGCTTAGTAATAAAATTTTTGTTTATATTTGATGCATTCTGATTATGTATTCTTAGTCGGAATTTATGTTTTCCCAACATTATGCTCATTAACCCTGGCCGGCGGCCCGAGAGTCCTGCTACGCTATCGATTTCCACTTTGCACGGTCGTTTTGTGGCTTCCCTGTGGCCCGTGGTCGTAGCTATCGTGTGTGGCTATATCCTGCAACTGTAGCAGTGCTTTCCAACCGGTGCCCTCTCTTACTACGGAGTCACGAGTGCTAGTCCCCTCTCCTCACAACCCTTACGACAAGCGCTTCACAACCCTCACAACAAATGCCTCACAAGCATGATTTACAGTATGAGTTTGGGCCGCCCAAAATAAAAAAGACGATGTGATTGAGTTTACCCCGAACTTCGGACAGGTCGAGTCGATTTACCCGTCTATTTCCTATGCGCGGAGCGGTCCTATGGTCATGGCTTGAAATTTGGCGGTTTTCAACGATTAAAATCGGTTGTCTGAAAAATACGACAAATTTCGAATTTGAAGGCGAAAATTCATTGAATCCGATGACTTAGATATTGGGTTTCAAGGACTTAGCAGATGCAGAGGTTTCTCATTTTAATCAGCTCTTTATGGAAGATGGACATGCCTCCATAGCTCAGATGATGACAAAGGTAACCCTATTCCCAGAATATGTCAATGAAGACCAGAAAGCTTCCATTATGGACTGTGTGACTCTTAAGGAATTAAGAGGGGCCATACACTCACTTCAAAAAGACAAAAGCCCCGACTCAGATTTCCCTATGGAATTTTTCAAAGCTTTTCGGAAATTTTTTGAATTAGACCTCCTTGCCGTTGTTGAAGAATCAAGGATTATGGGAAGGATTTTGGCAGCTTTTAACTCCACTTTAATCATTTTGATACCGAAAATAGACCGCCCAACTTCTTTTGATGATTATCGTCCCATATCCCTATGTAATTGTATTTACAAGATAATCACCAAAGTCATTGCAAGGAGAATCAAAGACATCCTTTCGGAAGCAGTTCAAAAGAACAATTTGATTTTCTTGCTGGTCGTCAGATTCACGACGCTATTGGCACTGCACAGGAAGTTATCCACACTGCAAAAAACAAAAAACAGGCCAGCAATGATTTTCAAAGTAGATTTATATAAGGCATACGATCATGCAAATTGGACCTATATCAGACTTATTCTTCTTCAGGTCGGTTTCTCGTTGCCTGTTGTCAATTGGACTCTCTCTTTGCATCCAATTTGTATCCTTTGCAATGCTCATCAACGTATCAAATTCGGATTTCTTTGGACTGAATAGGGGTTTTAAGGCAAGGTTGCCCCCTTGCCCCACTACTCTTTCTATTAGTTATGGAAGGATTGAGCAACATTATTCTTCATGCAAAACAAACTGGCTCTTTTAAAGGGATAAAGATTGGAGGCAGTCTCTCCATCACTCACTTGCTTTTCGTCAATGACATTCCCATATTCACCGAAGGATCCAGAAGTGATATTCTCATACTAAAAGTTATACTCACTCTATTTGCAAAAGCTACAGGTATGATCATAAACTTTGGCAAATCATGTGTCTTTCATGAACCATGATCAGACTTCTATAGACTAGATTAATAATCAATTTGATTTTATCGAAGTTGACATCCAATTGGGCCTTAAATATTTGGGCTTTATTATTAAACCAAATGACTATTTGAGGAATGATTGGTCTTGGCTGATGGGAAAGATAGAAAGCAGAATTAATCTTTGGTGCAACCATTGGCTCTCCAAAGGGAGTCGTCTCATTATGATAAAGGCTGTCCACAAAGCCACTCCGGTTTATTGGATTTCAATGGCACATATCCGCGTCAGTATCCTAGAACATATAAAAAAGATTTGTTATCAGTTTTTTTGGAAAGGAACATCACAGGAACACATATTCCATTGGGTTTCAAGGGATAAGATCGCCATCCCAAAGGACCTGGGAGGTTGGGGTCTAAAAGCACTGACTCCGTTTGCAAAAGACTTGGCGACAAAAGGTATCTGGAGAATCATCAATGGCAGCAATCTATGGTTACAAACAATTACTCAGAAATATATCCATCCCCTCACTGTTTTAGAATGGATCGAAACTCCTCCTAAATTTAGCAAGAATGTCTTAGTGATGTGGAAAGCCTTCTTACAATGGTTTCATGTTATTGGATGTGATAATTTTGATCTACAACAAGATCTAGGAGCCTTAGAGAAACTCACAAATCGAATTACTTGCAAAAACCAGCAAAAAAACATGAAAGAGGAATAATTTTACATACACAGTGTGAACAAAAACTGGATATTATTTGATTGTCTAACATGTGAATATGTTAAGAACATATATATTACATCTGGTTCAATTCGAGAGGCTTTGAAAGCCAAATCTAAGCGTACAGGTGAAATTGACCAAATTGGCCTCAATCCCCCCTAGGTGGGCCAAACTCGCTCCAACTTAGCCCAAATAGTCATGAATGGTGGTGTGGACGTGGTTGAAGTGTGCTAGAGCAATCATGACTCCTTGGCATGCATGGGTGTGCAAAATAAGGTGAGTGGGAGGCTCAAGGTGGGCATTAAATGCTCCAACAGTCCAAAATTTGGGCTAAAATCACCCCTATCGCTCCTAGTCAACCACAATTCCCCAATTCAAGGAATGGGAGCGCACCTGTAATAAATGAGGGCACACATGTGGAGTTTGACTAAACTGGAGCGCTCCTATAGGTGTGAAAGCTAAGTCGCAGGAAACGCCTAAAATCGACCCGTACCACCATCTGAAACGTGCTGAAACACTGAAACACGTACGGTACGGACTTGAAACGCATTTCACGATTAGGAAACATGTCTGTACGGACTGAAACGCGTTTCAATCCCGTTTCATGTTTATTTTTTTCACGTTTCACTTAAATTTGTTTTTTCTGGTTAATTTTCTCTCTGGCGGATTTGATAAATTAATTAAAAATTAAAATTAAAATTGATTATAGTCTATAGATGATTCTAATCTAGGTTTCAGATGTTATAAATTAACCCATTCCGTACGTTCTCTCCTCACTCATTCATGCGATTTGTCCTTTGAGATCTGGACAGCATACAGCATCACGGCAGCACGGCAGCGAGGGCAAGGCATCACGGCAGAGTTTGGGTTATCGGTTTCGCTGTGCAGTCTGTGATCACAGCGTTGAAGAAAGGCAACGTGGTGTTGAAGAAGGCAACGATCACCACGTTCTTTGGTGAACGATCTCCACTTTTCTGTTGGGCAACGATCTCCACGTTTTTTGGGGCAGTGATCATAGTGGAGGCAATGTTCAGTGGTCAAGGAAACAATCATCGTGGAGGCAGCTACAGCTCTGAGATCACGGTGGAACGATGGAGGCAGCTACAGCTCTGAGATCACGATGGAACGATGGAAGCAGCTACGTTGCTACAACCAAGAGCAAGAGCAAGGTACGGCCAAGCACGCAGACAGTTAGCTACGACCAAGCACAATGTCAGTTACTTACAGCCATCACTTATAGCACTCGGTCAACACTTCAATCAAGCAATAAACTACAATTGTGGTTCTGGAATCCGTGGTGTTGAAAGGCTTCTTCCAGTAAGCACTAAGCAACAAGATTTAATGAAGTTATCCACTGATTTGATCGTTTTCTTATGTATTTACGAGGGTTTATGCTTCAGCCTTCAGACTTCTTTAGAACTTGATATTTACGAGGGTTTATGTATTAATTCTAATTTCTTGCAAAGTTCAAACCTAAGATCCTTTTTTTAATTTTTTTGCAGTGACAATGGCATCCAACCAAGCTACTCAATCGATCCCTAAGCTCAACAAGAGGACTGACTACTGTCCTCTTTGGAAGCATGTTCGGAAAATTGCTAGATGTGCAGGTGGTGGTTCATGGGAATGGCGATGCAATCTTTGTAACTCCCAGAATAAGGGCTCCTATCTAAGAGTCCGAGCACATTTTTTGCATGAATCAAGAAAGGGGATTGAGAATTGCCCAAACTTAAATGACCCTGTTGAGAGGAGGAAATATCAAAGTGAGCAGGATGAGGCTGACAGGCTTAAAAGGAGACATGAACAGCTTTCTCAACAATCTCCTCAAGATCCGCACATTGAGCCAAGGACTGTGCATGAGGCTAGGAAGAGGAAAGCAACTCAACTACAACAACAAGCATCAAACAATCCTACTGCTACACAATCACCTTCAATTCAAGAAAGCAGAATAGCTAAACTAGTGAATATTCAAGGGAGAGAAGAAGCTGAGACAAGAGTGGCTAGGGCCATCTATGCTTGTGGTATCCCTTTCAATGTGGTTCGCTCTCCTTACTGGCAAGATATGGTAAGAGCAATAAACACAGCTCCTAAAGGGTTCAAGGGGCCTAACTATGAAAAACTGCGAACAAATCTGCTAAAAAAGGAGAAGGCACTTGTGCAGGATATCTTAACACCAATTCGTGCTTCATGGAGCAGCTCTGGGGTTACTATTGCCTCAGATGGATGGACAGATACCAGGCGTAGGCCACTAATACATATCATTGCCAATTCACCAAAAGGAGCAATGTTTATAAGGGCTGAAGATTGTTCAAGGGAGATGAAAGATGCTCAATTCATTGTTGATATTTTGATCAAATCTGTCGAGCAGATAGGGCCTAGTAAGGTGGTGCAAGTTATCACAGATAATGCACCAATTTGTAAAGTTGCAGGTTTGACTGTTGAGAGCAGGTATCATCACATTTTCTGGACACCTTGCATTGTCCACAATCTAAATTTGATATTAGAAGAGATTGACAATAAAGTTCCATGGATAAAGGAACTCACAGGGGAAGCGAGGGAAATAATCAAATTCATCACCAACCACCACCACTCTCAAGCAATATTTCAAGAATTCTCCAAATTGGAGTTGTTGAAGGTTGCTGAGACAAGATATGCCTCCAACTTCATCATGTTGTGATGCCTTGTTGATGTTAAGCAAGCATTGGTTTCTATGTTGGTGAGTCAGCTTTGGGCTAAGTGGAGACAGGCAGAGACAGAGCGAGGAGCTATGGTGCATAGGTTGTGCCTTGATGAGGAGTGGTGGAGCAAGATAGGTTTCTTGCTCAAGTTCACATGCCCTGCATTTGACCTTCTTAGAAGCGCTGACACCGATCAACCTTTCTTGGGAGAAGTATATGATGGCATGGATACCATGGTTGAGAAAACCATGGAAATCATTGCACAGGAGTCTCCTCATCTTTTATTTGTTGATGTTGGTTTCGTTGATTTAGTGCAAAAAATCATTGTTGATAGGTGGAACAGTTTCAACATGCCATTGCACACTTTAGCACATGCCTTGAACCCAAGATTTTATGATGAAGAGATCATTGCTCAAAGCAATGGGAAAAGGAAGGCACCACACAAGGATAGAGAGGTGGCCAATGGAGTGAAAAGGGCCCTTATGAGAATTTTTCCAGCTGATCTACACAAGGAGGTGAAGGAGGAATTTGCTAGTTTTGTTGCAGGGTTGGATGATTATTCAGACATATCAGCGTTGGATGAAAGAAGCACCATGAGCCCAGTTAAGTGGTGGGTTTGTCATGGAGCAAATGGCGTGCATTTGCAAACACTTGCCATTCGTATTCTTTCACAAGTGGCAAGCCAGAATCAGCTGAGGATCTTGTTTATGTGCATTCTAATCTTCGCCTTGCATCTAGTAAGGGACCAGAATACAACAGTGGGCCTTGTAAAGATTGGGATGTCGAGCCAGAATCAGCTGACTTAGACCTCTCTCTTGTTGCACTAAACATTGAGGAATCTAGAAGTGGAACTGGAAATACTTCTTCCACTCTGCATTCTATTGTTGAACGTGCTTCTTGCTCTATTTTTGAGGAAGACTATGAAGAGGAGGATGGCTATTAGTCTGAGGCTTGAGCTCAGTTGCTCATGTTTCACTGTTATTTTCTATGTTAGTATGTTCATTGCTCACAGTTTGATACATTGTACTTGCAGCCTCATACTTTAAGGCTAATTTTGGATATATACTATATAGCCTCGTTTATCAAGACAGTTTTTGGTTATTACTACATGCATGAATGAAATGATAAAGACTTGGGACCTGGGTTCATGAATAAAATGTGATCTTACATGTATGATTTAAATTTTTATG
>LPNX010693331.1:1140253-1172450 GCA_001517045.1 Pseudotsuga menziesii
CCAATAATAATGCCAAATGCTCACAAACATCTTACAGCAGAAGTGTGAGCCAAATAGAGGGGCAGGGGGTCATCTTATGGCCTCAGGTTATGGTTAGAATAAGAAAAATCTTAAAAATAAAAAATAAACATGTTATTTTGGAGTTTGCATTCTTGTGGGTGTCTGCCACAACTGACTCGGCTGACTCGGGTTGCAACTCGGCCGACTTGGCCAACTCGGACCCTAACTCGGCCGACTAAGTATAAAATCGGCCACCCGAGCCGAGTTGCAGGCCGAGTCAGCTCGGCCGGGGGTCGACTCGGCCAACTCGGACTCGGACTCAGCTGGTTTTTAAAACACTGCTCTGTAGAGACCCTTAGATCTCAATTGAATAACCATTTCTGCCTTCCATTCCAAGAAATTGAAGGGGGTAAGCAAGATGTGGTTTGCTTCCATTTCTACTTGCGCTAATGGTGAGAATTCTGCTGAAAGTCCTGCAAAAACAGTCAATTTTATATGGAATTTTGCTCAAAAATGCAGCTCAAACACTCAAGAATCAAGATTGATCTGCAACTCCCTCAACTCCACTCAAATCTAATACCATGTGAGAATTTCGATCTACAGCAAGATCTAGGGGCCTTAGAGAAACTCACAAATCAAATTACTTGCAAAAACCAGCAAAAAAGCATGAAAGAGGAACAATTTTACATACACAGTGTGAACAGAAACTAGATATTATTTGACTGTCTAACATGTGAATATGTTAAGAACGAATATATATTACATATGGTTCAATTCGAGAGGCTTTGGAAGCCAAATCTAAGTGTGCATGTGAAATTGGCCAAATTGGCCTCAATCCCCCCTAGGTGGGCCAAACTCGCTCCAACTCAGCCCAAATGGTCACGAATGGTGGTGTGGACGTGGCTGAAGTGTGGTGGAGCAATCATGACTCCTTCCCTTGCGTGGGTGTGCAAAATAAGGTGAGTGGGAGGCTCAAGGTGGGCATTAAATGCTCCAACAGTCCAAAATTTGGGCTAAAATCACCCCTAGCACTCCTAGTCAACCACAATTCCCGAATTCAAGAAATGGGAGCGCACCTGTCATAAATGAGGGTGCACGTGTGGAGTTTGACTGAGCTGAAGCGCTCCTGTAGGTGTGAAAGCAACAAATTAACTGGTTTTGTGCTGGATTAACTTCCCTAAGTCAAAACTATAGCATATCAATGCATAAATGCAAGTAAAATTGGCTAAGGCTTTAGACTAAGGTACTAAGTGGTGGATTACTGTTCTAACATTGGAGATAACTTGATATGGGGGATTGGTGACTGTTGTAGCATGCGCATTGGACGTGACTCCTGGGCGGAATGCCCTGGCGAATACAGGCTATCAAACGCTTTGGTTAATGAGCTCATGGAAAAGGGTATTACTTACCTTTATCAGATTGAAGATGCAACAAATTCCACACCAGCTAGACAGTCATGGAAAACTGCTAGAGACCTTGGACTGGTTAGGGAACATGTGGCTATGTGGCATGATTACATCACTACAGTTCACCACAGTCATGCGCGCCTCACACTTTTACCTAATAAGTTGATTTGGTCCAGGAATCTGGCTGGTGATGAATACACTCTCAGTATGGGTTACAGGTTTCTCAGAGAAGCGGAAACAGACCTCCCATCCCCTGGTGGGCTTCAAAGATATGGCATCTGCACTGTCCTTGAAAAATCAAAATCTTTTTTGGCTGGCTTTGATGGATAAAGTGCCGGTCTGGTAAAATTTCAATAGCAGATTTATGATTGGCCCAAAATGGTGTCCCTTATGCAAAACCCACAACGAGACCATCTCTCATCTTTTCATAAATTGCCCTTTTCTCAAAAAGATGTGGGACCTGGCATCTATGATTGAAGGTGTTCCTTTTATCTAGGATGGACAGAGCATAGAGATGAAGCTCTTCACTATTGGTTCTTTAATCCCGATTTTGCAGGTCACATCACTCTCCCCCTCATCCTTATCTGGGGCATTTGGCTGGCAAGGAACATGGCAGTCTTCCAGGATAAGTTTATTGCTCCCTCTATTGTGGTTTCCAATGGCATTGCTATTCTAAAATCCTTTCCGCAACTTCCAATTCCGAAGTCTGATAGAAGGATCACTATGGAAACCATAGACAAATCTTACAGCTTACAATTGGGCCTTTTTCGATGGAGCGTCACAAGGACATCCAGCAAAAGGAGGGACTGGAGGGATCATCTTTCTCTCAGATACCCACTGCCATAGGTTCTCAGCCAGTTTGGGCAGCAGCTCCAATAATAGAGCTGAGCTTTTATGAGTAAAACTGGTATTGATCCTAGCTTTATCAAAGGACATAATGGTATCCAGATCTTTGGGGACTCAAAGATCGTGGTGGATTGGCTCCGGTTGAAAAGACCTCCTAGGAAGTATCTCCTACGTCCTATTTATAAATAAATTGTCCAATTAGCAAGCATGTTCAGAACTTCAGACGCATATCTTTCACCCATGTTTATAGAGAAAGGAACGAAGAGACAGACAGGCTATCTAAAATCGGACTTCTGCTAGAGGAAGGTATATGGAAGAGAAGCGTGCAAGAAGAGGAGATGATTATGGAACATGACCCCGGACCATATCAGGGTTGATTTGCACCAGATTGTCCTACCACTATGCAACATCATGGTTATTCAACAGGAGATTGAGCTCCATTATAGTATCATGATCATTTCTCAGACATATGTGATAATGTTTTTCTTGTAGTAACTGTATACACTGAAAAATCTAATAAAAGTTGTATCAGGAAGGATATAGTACTTTTGTAATGAAGAAGACCAACAGGTCTGTACAAAATGTAATTGCATTAATATAATACAATTGCATTACAATTGCGGTTTTTTTTCCGAGGAAGAAAAATGGCCAGATGGCATATGAAAAAAGATCATATTATGAGAAAATATTATTCAAAGGCACAACGGCTAGACAGCATACAAACTTCAAAGGCATATATAGGCAGAGAGAAAAGGCATATGGAAAACAAATTGGAACCAAGCAATGAATTATCTGGTTGCATGCCAAGGCCAGGCCATGCAATGAATCAACTGGCAACAGCAGACCAAATTTCCTGGTAGACCTCTCAATGGCAGCATACAAATCGACTTATCAGCATAATCCTCAATAAGCGACCTGTATATGCAGCAACAGTATTATTCCCATTAAAACATAAAGGCGGGAATCAGGATTGTGGTGCAGACATATGTCGTGATTTTTATAGGCAGTGCATACAGACAATGCTTTCAATAACAGTTTCACATTGCAAGACCAGAACTAAGATGCTAGGGCATACAATTACCGAAGCAAAGGCTTCGAAAGTTCGAAAATGCTTGCATAGCCCACAGCCATAAAATCCATGAAACAGAAGAATATTGACCCGCCCTACAGACATGATGCACTTTTAGGGAAAAAATCTGAAAATACCATACAAGCATTTTGCAGATGCAGTCTCCCTAGGAAGAATGTTTCCCAGATGCACGTAGGGCAAAGGAAAACCTGGAGCTATTTAATTTTTTCTTGAAGATTCTTCATAAAACAGAGGGCAGGAATACACAGGAAAAAATGATTTTGCTGTTTCTCTTCTGAAAATTGAGAAACCTATGTTAGAGAAGCTGAAGTTTGAACAGATCAAAATTTAATACCTGGAAAATCAAATTAAAACTGCATTTAATTAACTTGACGATATGGAGTATTCTCCGTGGCCTTGAACGAAAACCCTCTAAATGAGATAAAGTAGTTGAATTGACTACAAAAGATGATAAAGCTGAATCTATCATCGGATTTGGAATGTCTGGTACGCAAATACGTCATCTAGACTTGCCAAAAGTTCCACAGAAAATTACAGACAAATTAAATTAAATTAGCTGGTTGGTTCAAAAGCAAGAGCATCAGGATCACCTCATAGAAACACATCTTTGGCTTAAATATGGCCAGCAGGAAACACCTTTAAAGCACTAACGCAGTTGGCTGAAGTACACATCGAGGTTAAAAAAGACGATGACAAAGCAATGTTACTGAATAGGTCTTCCCACAAATTATAACAATAGTGTTCACTCTCAGTTAAAGTCCCTCACAACCTTTTGGGACCATGATCTCAACCCTCATAGCTGAGGACCTCACAACCCATTGGGACCTTGATCTCGATTCTCAACCCTCGTAGCTGAGGTTAAAGAAAGTCTCTTTTCAATAAAAGCAACATAACTAAGGTAGAAAAGCTTAAGGCAACTACACTAGGAAATAAAATCAGGAGATGGGGCCTGAGATCGCAAAATAGGAGTAGCTAATGTACTAAAAATAAAGTCACAAAAGAGAAGCAGCATTGTAATATGATTTAGGATTTAGGTGATAAAGACTTAGATGACAAAGAGAATGATGATGAATCTGACCCTGACTTCTTGTTTTGATCAAGAACTAAGCATCTCAACCTCTAGACAAAGGGTATTGAGGAAGGGATGCGCAGTTGATTAATTGGCTAGGGGAGTCCAGCCTAACTCTACCTTAAAAGAAAGAGGGTGAAGGCAATCTCATATATTATAGATTGTCTATGTTAGTCCAGTGGAGACCTAACTTCAGATTGAGGGTTATGCCAGTAAAATGGTGCACTGAGAAGAGTACTAGAACTCGAGTGGCATTGAGTTTATGAAGCCAGAATCTGAACATTATACAAACTTTGTTGTTGAATTTAGTTGTTTCAAAAGTGTTATTTTGGATTTCGTCTTTAGAGGGAGTAAATGTAAAGTTTTATTTCATGTTAAGGGGAGTCTGAGTGTTGTTATCAAGTGTAAAGGGTCAAAATGAATATTAATTAATAATGACCCAACATTAAATATAGGTTATTTGAGGAGGTAGTTAAATTATTTAACACTTGATGTATAAAAAAAGCTTATGGTAACTCCTCCATTAAGTAAACAATAACCGTCTCTTTCTCTCAGGCTATGATCGTGTTTCGAAAATACCAACATCCCAATCAAGTCTCAACAAATAAAGGCTCAAAAGCTACATAACTTCTGAAAGAAAGTTAAACCGTCAGAAATTGTCACAAATAGAAATCAGAAGACACGGAATGCGCTATATAGATATCTAAAGTCAACAAAAATACATTCTTCTCAACTTCTGAAAAGAAGTTAAACCGTCAGAAATTGTCACAAATGGAATCAGAAGACACGGAATGCATTATATAGATATCTAAATTCAACAAAAAAAATACATGTTTCTCAAGAATCAAGCAACCCAAACTTAAACAATTATCCAAATAAAAAGGAGTACTTTTCACAACAAAAATTCATAAAGCCAAATAAGCCTTGTGCAAATAACTCCTTTACACAATAACACAATGAGCGGTTCCATACAGTTCTAGCTAAAGCTAAACCCAAGCAATTCTGGATAAAGAAAAGCTAAAAGGCCCTTCATGAAATTCAAGGGAAATGCATAAAAACAAAGAAGTATAATGCAGACCTTCTAACACATCCATCAAAAAAAAAATCATGCAGAGTGTATAAGAGATTCTTCAAAAAAACCCATGGTTTTCAACAAACAAAATCCAGAGAACCTAAAAATAAAATCCCTCAGAGAAAGGGCAGTTTTCAGTACAGTTAACTTCATTACAACCAGACTTCCTCATAAAAAAACATGAAACTGCGCCTAAAGTCACAGCAACAAAGTAAAGGTTGGTCCCAAGAAATAAAAAATAACCTCTAAACCTGCATAGAACAAGAAGGGTCTCGAACCCTAGGTAATTTACATGATGAAAAAAAGTAGTCTTTAAGTCATATTGGAAACAACTACTGGTAAAAATAAGACCGGGAAGCCTCAGCCCAGAATCCTGATAAATTCTAGAAAAAATACCTTTGCCCATAAATTTCTTGCAGTCATAACAAAAATTTGAGAAACAAATGCTCAAACATCCATTAAACTCAACTTAAATAGTCTGAAATAGTACATAAATCAGTCGAATAAATTGAGGCGGGCTCCCAGAAAAGTAGCTTACAACAGAGAACAGTTCCCTGAACCTAGTTTAGGAAATTTCAACGAAGAAATCTTAAAATGCTCCTATTCAATTCCCAAAAGAACAGAGAGAAATTAAACAGGAAGAAAATTCTATGAACTCTGAACAAACAAAACTTGAAATGCCAAGTAGTTCTCAGCTACGACTCTCCTGAACTGGACTCTACTGAACTAAACTCCTGACAGAGAACGCAGCACACCTTGCTGAAATCTAACCATAATTATTGAACAAAAAAAACCCAAGAGCTACAACAGGCAGACCAAGAGTTGGCATGTACAAGCATACCCAGTGAGTTCTTAACAAACAAGAAATCTTCAAAATCACTGACACAAAACTGAACAGACCATAAGTAGTTTTAGGTAAAATTGTAACACATGACACTCACCTGTACAATCAAGGCCCATTGCCATTACTATAAAATATTGCAGCACAGCGGCCAAATAGATTAGTTTCTGAGTCCACTCCCCCACTGCAATATGTTTTAAAACCCTGGATTCAGTGAAAACATACTAACATTCCGTTTCCATAGGAAGCTACTCTATTGAAACTCAAGAAGACAAGTTCTTTGAACAGCTATGATAAAACCTACAAAGAGAAGATCAAACATAAAAATGGAAAAAAAAGTTGGCTTTGTGACCATGTAGCAGAATTTTCTAACCGATGGATTTGGACTCCGTGGTGAAAGTAAATTTTCTACCCGATGGATTTGGACTCCGTGGTGAAAGTGACCACCTCATCTTCCATTGACATGGGCCGTGCGACTAGGACGTCCAATAACTGTATCTGCAGTATATACATATGCGTAGATACTGTTCTATCACAGTACATATTTTTCCTGATGAACAATCCAAGATGAGATTCGAATTCATGACCATTGTTTCCTGTACCGTAGTGTATGCACACCAGACGAATGATTGGTTTCCGTTTCTAGAAACCATCTTAATCCATCGGACGCTCCATATTCGTTCCTCGATTTTCGTCCTGCCACTGTGGCCGTCAGATTCCATGATTAATCGAGTATACGTTTCTCCGAGACTTGCAGCCCACCAAAGAAACAGGAAAAAAAAAGTGATAAGTTGGGCACTTCGGGGATTTTCAAGGGTATGTACCATGTATGTACTACATATACCTACCTGCCAAAACCACCACCACCACCAACCCAGTACAGGGCGAACAATACTTCTTATGCTATGCAGCATTTAATGCGACGGCGGTCGCACTGTCCGTCGTCGGATCCGTTCTTTGACTGTCCGTCGTCGGATCCGTTCCAAAGCAGCATTTAATGCAACGGCGGTCGCACTGTCCGTCGTCGGATCCGTTCTTTGACTGTCCGTCGTCGGATCCGTTCCAAAGAACGNCCTACAAAGAACGGATCCGACGACGGACAGTGCGACCGCCGTCGCATTAAATGTTGCATAGCATAAGAAGTATTGCTCGCCCCACTACAGAGCCTACCTGCTTGCTCACAAATCACAAGCGACAACAACATGCGGGCGGGGCCTACTTTTTATGTTCATTTGGCCACCTGTACAGTCTGTGCAATGTATTTATGTTTTATGTATTTTTTAAAGCCATAAGCTAAATGGTCTTCGTTGACTAAGTCAAGATGGGATGGTGAAGGGCATATCAGAGGGTTTTCAGCGATGGTGCCTGTTCGACGCATTGTTGCAGTTGATCGATGGCGGTCTCTTCCTTAGTTTTTGGCCCTCCCAGGGCCTTCACTTGTAACGGCCACCACCAGGACTCTCGGTTTCCTTGATTTTGTTCCACTTTTTTCCTGTGTGTCTGTTGTCTAGGAGGTATTTTTTCCTAATGGGCTGGTGTTTCCCCACAATTGGTGGCATTCTTGGAGTCCCTCCCCTTAATTGGGGGACTAGTACCAACCAAGGATAAAAAAAAAGTGGGAAGGAATCTTTTTTTCGCTGCCACTGTGGGTGTTTTTTGGGTTTTCGTTGGTTTGTTGGGTTCATCAACCTGCATGGGCTTTCACGTTGCATGTATCTATGACTCTTCCTGACCTTATCGGCACGAGTTGGGTTGACTTCTGCTAACTTTGCGGGTTCCTTTGGGGAACTGGGGTTTGTTTTTTCCCGGGTCTTGAGGTTACCTTACTACGCTCCCGGTCCTTTATCTGCTGCTTTCCTTTTTGGGCTTTCTGTCTGGTCTGTCCGGAGGACACTTGAGGGTTTTTCTGCTTTTATCTTTAGTCTGTGGGGTACTATCCTTATTCCCAGTTGGGGGTTCACTCTGGTTTTGTTGCTTGTGGTCCTGTTTGGTTAGCATCCGGTGACCGGTGCTGGAGGCTGGGGTCTTGGTTTATTGGTTTGGTTCGATTTTCCGGTGATCGTTGGTGGGGGTTTGGTTTTCGGGTTTTGGTGGTTGGTTGTGCACGCCTAGGGTTGACTTGGGTCGAGACGCTTCCATGGTAGACCTCGGGGTTCCCTCGCGCTTTCGTCATAAGCATCATGCGAAATGCATAAAAACCCATGAGGGGCGCTTCCGTTTTGTTCTTGGTCACGACATCTTCATGGACAGGGTTTCATCGTTGTGCTCTAGAGCCTTGATTGGGAGGTTGGAATACTGCAGTATGGGGAAAAAGGCTTGGGTCGACTGGGCCTCTGAGCATTGAAACCTCTACTGAACTACATTCCAACTATTAGCCTATTATCTAATGGTTGGATTGTTTTTGTGTTCTTGGAGGAGGCACATACACAGCGTATCCTTGATGGCATTTGACGCATTGGCTCGGGATCTTTGGTTTTGGGGCGCTGGCACTCATATTTCGACCCTCTCAGGGAGCGGGTGACGAAGCGCTACCTTTGGGTCTTGCTCCCTCACTTGCCTTTTCCTCTCTGGAATTTGCACATTCTGGAAGGTATCACCAATTCGATAGGCAGGTTTGTGGTCGTGGATGATGACTTCCATCTCGCCTTTGACAAAAGAATGGCTCGGGTGCTCGTTGAGATGGACATCTCGCATGGGCTACCTGCGGAAGTTGAGATACTTTGCAAGGAGCGTCTTCTGGTTCAAAAGTTAGATTACCTCCACGTCCCTTTTCGCTGCAGTAAATGTCACAAAACTGGACATCTTCGAAGATCTTGTCCTTTATTACGAACCGAGAGACCTTGTTCGAGCTTGGAGGGCTCGCCTGCTGCTTCTGTACCGGTCGTCTCCATTGCGCCGGAACATCCTAAACTTGGTATTTACTCGCAATCTCTCTCCCTTTTCGAAGATGTGTATGATTCTCTACTTAATGCATTAGATGAGTTGGAACATGTCCCGGTCTCAGTTTCTCCCTCTTTGCTGACTTTGGTTCCTTCTCCTCCTTCGGGTTCACACTCTGAACTTTCTACGCACCCCTTTGTCAGTGAACAGGCACTTTCGCTTGGTTTGCCTCCTCCTCTCTTACCAAATCCTATCCCTCCTTCGACTGTGCCTTCATTATCTTCCTTGGACGATTTTCCACCTCTCCCTACCTCCACCACTCCCCCTGCTCATCCTTCCTCTCCTCGTAGTCCTGTTACTTCTCCCTCGTTCTCTGACCCATCACTCCAAAAGTCACTTTCTATTTTTTCTGCCACTACACCTTCTTCCCCTTTCACCCTTCACCTAAACTCTATCCACTTCGAGAATGTAACGGTCAGGGAAAAAAAGAAGGATAGATCAATGGGGGACCTCTCCTCTGCCTCACCTCCCTATATCCCTCTCTCTATACACATTAAGGATGTTGCTAGAGGGTTTTCCTCTCGGGGACTTAGAGCGTCGTCTCCCCCCCAGCCTGTGCCTTAATGAAGATTCTATCCCTTAATGTTAGGGGTCTGGGAGGCAAGACCAAACAATTTAGCCTCCGCTCTCTCTTCCTTTTGTTGTGTCTGGATATGATCCTTTTACAGGAGACCATGTGCAGTACTTATCCTGCTCTCCTTGCTTTCTCGAAGCTCTTGCCCCACTGGGAATTTTGTGCCTCAAGTGCGTCAGGCCTCTCGGGTGGGTTACTCACGGCCTAGAACCCCCATAAGGTCAGATGTCGTGCTTATGAGACTTGTGCTGGCATTTTGGTAAAGGCTTCCTTTCGAGGTCTGTCTACTCCCTTTAACATCCTCAATGTTTATGGCCACTATCGGAACAGGGATCTTTTCTGGGAAAAGGTACACAGAGGGGGTCTTCTTTGTATTCCTAACTTGATTCTTGGTGGAGACCTTAACTTGACCTTGAAAGCTTTTGAAACGTGGGGACAGAAATCCAAACTTGATCCCCTCTCCACTCACTTCCAACACCTTTTTTATTCAGATGGACTTGTTGACTTAGCTCCTCCCAATGTTGGGCCCACCTGGAGTAATGGTCGGATTGGTACTGATGGCATCAGTAAACGATTAGATCGTTTTCTTATCTCCTCCTCCTTGATCCCTTCCTTAAATGTACACAGAGTGTGGACTCATCATGCTGATATCTCGGACCACTTTCTGATTTGCTTTGAATGGGACAAGCAAAGGGGGTCTCACAACTACCCTTTCAAATTCAACCAATCATGGCTCATTGATCTAGATCTTACCCCTTGGGTCTCGAAGAGATGGTCTGAACTTACCCCTAGGGCCTCTGCCCCTGATTCAGACCTTTTGACTCATAAACTTTGTTCTCTCAAGATGGAGGTTAAAGGTTGGATTCAAGCTAAAAGTTCTTCCATGGAGTTTGAATCGCTCTGTTTAGACAGGGAAATTGTGTCTCTTATATCTGGTTCCTCTTCTGGTATCCTTTCACATGAGGATCAATTGTCATTGACCCTTCTCAGATCTAAAAAGAATAAGTTGTTGGAGCACCATCTTCTGACTTGGCAACTTAAAAGTAGAACCAAATGGGCTCTGTTGGGTGATTCGAATACAAAGTTCTTCCATACTCTGGCATAGGGAAGAAGGAATCAAAACATGATTTGGTTTCTTAATGATGGTGATGGCAATTGTATTGAGGATGAGTCTGCCCTTAAGGAGCTTGGTATGAAACACTTTGCTCATATTTTCCAGGATGATAAGGAAACCTCCTTGATGGATCAGCTCAAGGTTATCATGTTGTACCCCACTATGATTACTGATGAGAATACCCCTAGCCTCATTAGCCTTGTTTCTTTGTCAGAGATTGAGTTTGCCTTGAAATCTTTCAAGAAGGATAGGAGTCCAGGACCGGATGGATGGCCTGTTGAATTTTATTTACACTTCTTTGATCTTCTGGGGAATGATTCATTGTTTGTTGTTGAATCTGCTAGGGTTTCGGGCTTTATCCCCCACTCACTGAACTCTACTTTCTTGGCCCTGATTCCTAAAAAAGAAAAGCCCTCTACCTTTGTTGATTTCAGGCCTATATCCTTGTGTAACCTGCTGTATAAATTGATCTCTAAAGTCATAGTTGTTAGGCTTACGCCCTTCCTGGACTCTTGCATTTCTTTGGAACAATATGGTTTTTTGAAAAATCGCCAGATTGTTGAACCTATTGGCATTGTTCAAGAGACTCTCCATACTGTAAAGACCAAGAATACTAGTGCACTCATCCTCAAGTTGGACTTGATTAAGGCCTTTGATCGTGTGAACTGGTCCTTCATCCGTATCATATTGATTCAGATTGGGGTACCCCTCCTGGGTGTTAATTGGATCATGGGATGCCTCACATCTGCAAATCTTGTTGTCCTCATAAATGGTACACCCTCTAAGTTCTTTCCAGCTTCCCATGGGATCAGACAAGGTTGCCCTTTATCCCCATTGCTCTTTATCCTTGTCATTGAAGGGCTTAGCCTCTTAACCTCTGATGCTAGAGAACATGGTCGCATTAGAGGTATTCCGGTCACATCATCTCTTGCCCTCACACACCTCATTTTTGTGGATGATGTGATCCTATTGGGAACCGGCACTCTACAGGAGTGGATTGCCTTTGATGTTATACTAAGCACCTTCTGCAAGGCCTTGGGGATGCTCATTAGTCTAGATAAATCATGCTTTCTTCACTGTGATATGGATGTTGATATCCTCTCTGACATTGCACGGGTCTTTCCCTATAAGATGCAGCCTATTGCCTCTGGTTTTAAGTATCTCGGCTTTTACATCAAACCACTGGGGTTTAAGGTCTGTGACTGGCACTGGCTGATTCTGAAGTTTGAGAATAGGATTTGTCATTGGGCACACAAGATGCTCTCTATGGGAGGTCGTCTCATTCTTGTTCAAGCTATACTGACTAGCATACCGGTATATTGGTTGGGACTTGCCCCTATACCTGTTTCTGTCTTACACAAGCTTAGAAGCATTACCTTTTCCTTTCTCTGGGGCTCCTCTGTCAATAAACAAAGGTACCATCTTGCGAACTGGCAGACTCTCTCATGCCGAAAGAGAATGGGGGTTGGGGCATTTTGAATTTGCTTTGGTTTAGCATTGCTTTGAGACTTAAGAATTTTTGGATGGTTTTGCAGAACAATGGTTTATGGCATCGGGTTCTCATTAGCAAATACTTGAAGAACCTCTCTGTGGTGGATTGGCTCAGAGGTAAAAATTTCAGCACTCGTGGGGTCTCCATTATTTGGAAGGGTTTCTTACAAACGCTACCTTGGTTTGGTAGATGTCTTGCCTGGCAAGTGGGCAACGGTCATGATGTTCTTATCGACATCGATCCGATCATTGGGGTTACCAGCTCGCTCTCTATCCCTGATGGATTGCGTATTATCTCAAAGACCTGGATATCACAACTCTCTCACAGGCTCGTAATACCATGCCTGGTACTCACCATTATTGGATTTCAGCTGAAGAGTTGTATGTTGCTGGGAATTGGAAAACTGCCTAGGATAGCTTTACGAGAGGTTTGGAACTCAGTGGAATCTGACTCAACACACAGTGGGATGCTTTGATTTAGGCTTACAACAAGTGTGATGGTTCAATCTCTGCTAGCTTGGTTTATGACAGCATTGTAAAGTCTTTCTCTCCCTCGTCTGGCAGCAGATTACTAGCTCTTATCTGGTCTGGCACGCTTCCTAGGAAAATCAGTTGTTTTGTTTAGCTGGCATTGAAGGAAAAAAATCTTACCTAGGATAACCTCCAGAAACGAGGTTGGACTGGTCCGGGTATCTGTCTCTTCTACAATGCTGATGTGGAGTCGGTTCAGCATATTTTTTCTCAATGTTTGGTTTGGAAAAGCATACTTTCTATCCTTTGTGATCAGTACCAAATTTCTCCATCATTACAAGCTGAAAATCTTGGTGTGTTTCTGGAAAAATGGACTGGTAGTTTCTCCATTTACTCTACACGCTGCTATCTTCCCTTTCACATGACGTGGGCTATCTGGAAAGCTCAGAGCCTCCTCATATTTGAGGGGAAAAAGTTGTCTGTCCTAGGCATTTAACAACAAATCTCCTACTCCATGCAGGTATATGGTCCTCTATCACTCAAAAATAAAAAATAAAAGAGTTGTTGGGCCCGGTCCAACCTTGGTCTATCCCCGTGGTTTCTTTGATGGGGCTTCTGCAAAATATGTGGGTGGAGTTGGTTACTGCATATTTTTGAATGAGTCACACTCATTTGAGTATGCGTTGGGGGTGGGAAATAGCACCAACACCAAAGCAGAATTGGTTGGCCTATGGGCTATTATGCTTTCTTCCCAAATGATGGGGATTCCCACACTCAATGTGTACGGTGACTCTTCAGTCATCATCAATTGGGCAAAGGGCTCTGTTGCTCTTACCCCTCCGGAACTATCACATTGGTGTAGGGAAACTAGAAAGTTCAGCTCATGCTTTCTAAAATTGTCTTTCAGCCATATCTACCGTGAACACAATCAAATCGTAGACCGCCTCTCAAAAACTACTCTTTCATTGGCTCTTGGTATTGGTTGTTTCTCTGAATTTTTTGATAGCCATTTGGTCACTCATGACTCATTTCAGCTTTTTTAGCTTGGTGCAGGACCTTGCTCCCCTTTTATTGCACCTTTTTGATGTTTTGGAGCGAGCTCTTTTTGTTTGTTGCTCTGCCCTCTTTGGCTCACGGTGGATATGGTTTTGGTGAGACAATTATTGCTGATGGGAACATTATTTATGTTGATCTGCTACCGATCACCTCCTCTGTTACTTGTTGAGTTGTGACTTGTTCATGAATGAGCAGTCTGTAATTATGGATGTAACCCATTACTTGGGGTAGGCACATTAGATGCCCTTTGATTCTTAATAGAATATCAAGGACAAGCTTTTTTCTTCCTAAAAAAAAGCTAAATGGTCTTCGACGTTGAATTCATTACAATTTGAACAACAATAATACAAATGGTCATTAACATTAACCTTGGCATTGGCCAGTATTTACAACGTTGAAGGTTTCAATGTGTCACGATAAATGCACCAAACCGTTGGTCATGAAAGTTGTTTGCAAAGGCATCACACAACTTTTGAAAAGAATGTTTTTTTTATTTAATTGAATAGCAAGTCTTTTAATGAAAAGGAAACGTTTAAATCTTGGAATGAACTTCTCGTTGTTGAAATTTGATGTAAGTGTTTTTAATGGAATTTTGATTAGATTTTAATTATGGGTAAAATCAAAATTAGGTTGAACTTTTTGGAATGTAAAGATTTAAAATTATGGTGGTTTTTGTTTCATACTTTTAGGGAGGATATAAGACTCTTTTTTGTTATAAAACTTAGTTTACTTCATGTATTAATTTAGATAAACTATAGTGATGGAGAAAATAAGCATTAAGGGTTGACCTGTTAAGCCAAAATTTATTTAAATTTGACACTTCGTCATTTATTGCATCGAGAATAACAAGTTGCTCTATAGTTGGGTATGAGGGAGATGTTGTCAGGAGGGTAATGTTGGTGTAGCAATTATAACCTACATCACAAAAGAATAACATGTCCAATCATAAAATTAAAAAAATTAAAACAAGAGTAGATCCATCTTAAACTTTCATCATCTATCAATTTATCTTAATAGTTTTACACCTTAAAGGATCTCTCTCAATGCACTTGATAGATCGTGGTTTTAAATGAATCTATGTTGGTTTTAAAGAAAATTTGAATGTGGTGATTAAAATATCACAAACATGTGAATCCACCTTTGTTTATCCTAAACTTGATGGGATTTTCCCCAAAAAACAAAGATGATACTCCTCGTGCTTGCCTTTATTATTGAATGTGACATTGAGGTTGGCCAACTTGCCATCTCATTTTGGAATCGTTCCATATTTTAATTATTTTGTGAATACACCCTTTTATGCCAAGTATTAACAAGATTAATTTTATAATTTAGGTTGCAATTTGCATGTTCATGTTCATTCGTGGAAAGATGTTATACTTCTTTTTAAATAAAATGCAATATAAATATATTTGATTTATTAATAATCGAGAGAAACTATTTGTTTAAAGCAATTAAATTTTTAATGCAAAATTAGTTTTCAATATAATAATGCTTAATGTAAAAAAAAGAGATTTGGATAAATATTTTACTTAATATTATTTCTATATTTGGGCATGTCATAAATCAAAGTACAAACCTCACTAAGTCTATTGGTTTGAAAGAATAAATAAATTATAATATAAGATACAAGTAAGTGTGTGTGGGGTACTCTCAATACTGGTCATCATTGAAAAAATTATTGGCCAAGAATGCATATCATCCATAATGTTCTATATCAACATGTTCAACAAATAATTCTTTGGTGTTTTTGACCTCTCTTATTTTTCTTACTCTACCAAGACCACCACCAAATCTTCCATGGCATTGAGTGTTGTGTAGGCTTGTGTTGTTCTTGCCACATCTTCACTATCGAAATGCTCTCACAATCCAAAGGCTTATCATAGGCCCTCTGCATTATTAGCAACAAAGATTGTTGACAACTTTTCAATGTTCTTCGTATTCATAATCTTGTAGTAATTCTCATTCTAATTGTTATCTCCTGGATTTGCATACAAAATAAGTGCAAATCATTCAATGTACAAATTTGAGGGCAACTATTGGAAATTCTACCAACCACCACTTTATTAGAACCTCCCTTCACTTTAGGTCAGTTCTCCTCTAACACAAGGGTGGTTTTCCTAAATAAGATTGCTAAATCAAGGTATATTAACCCTCGAGACAAATCAAATTTTGCAACCCAAGATTTATGATATGTAATAAACATGTGATGATGGATTCAAGTACATAAGTGCCTAATCCTTTAGCAATAGAGTCAAAATACTTTAAAAACTTGGACAAATCAACTAATAAAGATGCAAAGGACAACAATCCTTCTTAGTTACTCTGATAAGCTGGATGGGATGGCGACAATAGTGCAACCTGGTTGCTGCCCTGATGCAGGGGCCTTTCCATGGAGAAGCTCTCTCCTTCTCCTGTGACCGCTTATGGGTTCCTCGGCGTTGGGTCCTTGCTTATTTTTGTTGTTTTCTGGGTGGGCGGTTTCTTCTTATCGGGGTTTTTTCTTGCCTGGGGTTTTGTTGTGCAGGGTGGCTTCTCCCAGCCAGTAGCCTCTCTTGGAGTCCCTCCCCTTCACTGGGGACTAGTACCAACCAAGATATAAAAAAGTGGGAAGGATTCAATTGTTTTGGCTGCTCTGGTGGACGTTGTTCTTCGCCACCCCTGCATGGGATTTTTCCGTCATATTTTCTGTCTTTTGTTATCTGTCACCTCCGGTTTGTACTAGGTTGACTTCTGTCGTTTCACACTGATTTTTGGGTCTGTGTTCTGCCCTGTCTTGCCATAGCTTTTTTAACCTTTTCTCCATTTTTTTGGGTTTCTCCACATCTCTCCTTTCTACAAGTCTTTCGGACTGGTGTTGACCCTAGTGACCTTATGATTGGATTGGGGTTTCTCGTCTTCCTTTTGCTATTTTGTAAGAGTTGACTTGGGGTTTTTTTTTCTTCTGTTTAATCCTGGGACCAGGGGTTCCACCCTGTGGGCTTCTCCTGGGGCACACTTTTCCTGTTCTGAGTTTCTCTTCTTTGGTTTCTTACTTGACAGCAGCATTCCTGTGGCCCATAGGCTGCTCCAGAGACTCACTGACCGTGGCCTTGTTTCTCCTCTTGCCAGGGTTACAGTGATATCTTGTATCGTCTCTTTAGTGGTTTTTTGATCTGTGGTTCCACCTTTCTGGACTCTCTCACGCTTTGATGTGTATCTAATTGGGGTTTTATTAACCTTGATCCTAGGTTTTTCATCTAGGGTTTTGGCTCCGGTTGCATTGACTTTGTGGGTCTTGCCTCATGGCTGAAGTAGCTGCTCTGCCTCGTTTCCACCGTAAACGACGCTCCAAATGTATTAAGGCCCAGAATGGTCGTTTCCGATATGTTCTGGGTCATGACATCTTTATGGAACATGTCTCCTCCCTCTGCACTCGTGCCCTCGTTGGTAGACTGGAACACTATCGGATGAATAAAGCTGCCTGGGTGGAGTGGGATTCGGAGCACTGGAAGCCACTCTTCGATTATATCCCAACTATTAGTTTGTTGTCTAATGGGTGGATTGTTTTTGTGTTTCTGGAAGAGGAATACTGTTCCCGCATCCTGGATGGTATCTGGTGTATTGGTAAAGGTTCGCTAGTTCTTGGGCGCTGGCACACTAAATTTGACCCTCTCCGGGAACGAATCTCCAAACGTCATATGTGGGTATTATTGCCTCACCTCCCATTTCTTCTTTGGAGCAGACAGGTTTTGGAGGGAATTGGAAATACAATCGATCGGTTTGTTGCCGTGGAGGCTGATTTTCATCTGGCATATGACAAGAGGGTCGCTAGGGTACTTGTTGAGATGGACATCTCACGGGGATTGCCAACAGAAGTGGAAATCTTATGTAATGAGCTCCTATTGATTCAGAGGCTCGATTACCTCCACGTACCATTTAGATGTAGCAGTTGTCGTGTTGTTGGTCACCTGAGGAACTCATGTCCTGATAGGTTTTCTAGTTATGACGACCCGGGCTTTGTGGATTCTCGTATGAGTACCCTTCTGGTCAGCCCTGCTGTGGGTCAGCATCATTCTCCAGGTAACTCCTTTGAGTCTCCTTCTCCCACTGAAGTTGTCTCAGATGCTTTTTTAGAGGCGGTTGATGATTTGATTATGTCTCATTCAAAATATTTTGTCCTCCCTTTCTTTATCGGGTTCTCCACCTCGAATACCCGTAGAGGCTCAGGACCTATCTCTCTCATCTGACTCTTTTCCAAAAGCTTCAGCCCTTTGTCCGACTCCTGAGTCACCCAAGGCCCCGGAGGACCTTCCTCTTCACACAAGCCCTCTTCACACATAGGCCTCCTTGCCGAAACCCTCTCCGCTTACTTTGAAGGAGCAGTCCTTGCCTATTCTGGCTTCGTTGGAGGATTCCCCCCCCCCCTCGCACCTTCTAGACCACTCCCGAGTCATGCCTCTCCCTCCCGTAGTCCCACCTCCTCTCCCTCCTTCTCTAACCCTACACTTAAAAAATCCCTATCTATCTTCACAGCTACTACCCCTTCCTCTCCTTCTACTTTACACCTCAATTCCATCTGTTTCGCAAATGTGACAGTTCGGAAAAAATCTAAAGGGAAAAGGGATTTAAAGGTTGACCTCTCCTCGGCTTCACCACCTTACATTCCTCTTTTTGTTCGTATCAAGGATGCTGCCAGAGGTAACTCGAACAGGGGACTTAGAGCGATGTCTCCCCATAAGGATGCTTCTTGATGATGCTCCTTTCCCTTAATATGCATGGTCTTGGAGGTAAGACCAAAACCCACAACCTTCGTGCTCTACTTAAATCCCTTAACCTAGATATTATCCTCCTTCAAGAAACTATGTGTAGCTCGTCCCCTGCATTATTTGCTTTCTCAAAAATCCTTCCTTCCTGGGAGTTTTGTGCTATCAGTGCGTCTGGGCTCTCGGGTGGCCTCCTTACTGCATGGAACCCGTTGAAGGTTAATTGCAGGGCCTATTAGACCTACGTTGGTCTCTTGGTTCAGGCTTCTGTCCGTGGGATGTTTGCTCCTTTCTCCATCCTCAATGTGTATGGTCCATATCGGGACCGTGAACCTTTTTGGGACAAGGCCTATCGTGGTGGACTACTTAGCATACCGAATCTCATTATAGGTGGGGACCTCAACCTCGCCCTTAACTCTTCTAAGATCTGGGGTACCAAGGCCTCCATGGATCCCCTCTCTAACCACTTCTCATCCCTCTTTGATTCAGCGGGTCTTGTGGACTTAGCTCCCCAGGTAACTGGGCCAACCTGGCGCAATGGTAGAGTGGGTAAAGAGGGTATCAGCAAACGCCTCGACCATTTCCTTATTTCTAGACCCTTGATTCCTTCCTTGGGGATTCACTGGGCTTAGACAAAATGTGCAGACTTATCAGATCATTTCCCTATATGCCTAGAATGGGGCAAGCAGAGGGGCTCTTGTGCCTATCCTTTTAAATTCAATCACTCGTGACTCAGTGATCCTAATTTCAATGATTGGCTTTTGCAGTGGTGGTCTTCTAACTCCTTTAGTGGCAGCTCCAATGGTATTGAGGATATATGCCTTAAACTGCGCAATCTCAAACATGACTCTAAGGTTTGGATTAAGGCCAAATTAGATAGTATGAATTCTGAGTCTTCTTGCCTCGACCAGGCTATCGAATCGATCCTGTCTGGTCCTTCTAATGGTATCCTCTCTATGGATGAGTTGGATCAACTGACACCACTCAAAGCTAAGAGACAGAAGATCTTGGACCAATTTATGCTTACATGGCAACTTAAAAGCAAAATGAAATGGGCCCTCCAGGGTGACTCCAACTCCAAATATTTTCATTTACTGGCATTTGGGAGACGAATTCAAAACACGATCTGGTCTCTGGAAGATTCAGATGATAATTGTTTTGAAGATGACGCTGCCCTAAAGGAACTGGGTAAACCACACTTTGCTAGTATTTATAAGGATGATGGAGGTACTTGTTTGGCACAACAACTTAAGGTGGTCTTGCTCTTCCCTAGGATGATTCCCATTGAGCACTCTTCTCTCCTTTCCTGCCCTGTCACTCTTGGGGAGATTGAACTCTCTCTGAAGTCTTTTAAAAAAGACCGTAGCCCGGGCCCGGATGGATGGCCTGTTGAATTCTACCTGAACTACTTCGATCTCTTGGGTTCTGATTTACTGTCTGCAGTTGATTCAACTAGGGTCTCAGGTTATATTCCTCCTTCTTTGAACTCGACTTTCCTAGCTCTCATTCCTAAGAAGGATAAGCCTCGGACCTTCGCTGATTTCAGGCCCATCTCTTTATGTAATCTTCTGTATAAGCTTATTGCAAAGGTCATAGTGGGAAGGATTAAGCCCTTCTTGGATCTGGGTGTCTCCCAAGAACAATTCAAGTTTCTTAAAAATCGTCAAACCACTGAACCAATTGGAATTGTACAAGAGGTCCTACACTCTGTTAAAACTAAAAATTTATGTGCCTTCATTCTTAAATTGGATCTTATTAAGGCTTTCGACCATGTGGATTGGACCTTTGTCCGGCTCATCCTGATCCAAATCAGAGTTCCTCTCCTAACTGTCAATTGGATTATGGGATGTCTTTCCTCTGTGAATTTTGCGGTGCTGGTAAATGGGACTCCCTCGAATTTTTTCACTGCTTCCCGTGGCATTCGTCAAGGTTGTCCTTTATCCCCTCTCCTCTTCATCCTTGTTATCGAAGGCCTTAGCCTCCTTATCACGGATTCCAGGAACAATGGACTTATCCGGGGTATTAGGATCTCTCCCTCTCTTGCACTAACACACATCCTCTTTGTGGATGATGTGATCCTTATGGGTTCTGGTACTCTTCTGGATTGGTCTGCCTTTGATATTATCCAGGAGACTTTTTGTAAAGCATCGGGCATGAGCATCAGTATTGAAAAATCTTGCTTCCTATATAACAATATTGCTTCTGACAGTCTACTTGATTTTGCTGGAGTTCTACCATATAAGGTGGTGCCGATTCATACAGGGTTTAGTTATCTCGGCTACTTCCTGAAGCCACTCGGTTACAAAGTCTGTGATTGGTATTGGCTTGTACAAAAATTTGAAAAAAGGATCTGTAATTGGACTCATAAGCTTCTGTCTCTCGGGGGTGGACTGGTCCTTGTTCAATCGGTCCTTTCCAGTATACCGGTTTACTGGATGGGTTTAGCCCCTATCCCAGTCTCGATCTTGCACAAGCTCAGGAGCATTATGTTTACCTTTCTATGGGGTTCTTCAGAAAACAAGAGTAGATATCATTTGGTCTGTTGGCGGAATCTCTCTTTGCCCAAGGAATTTGGGGGATGGGGAATTAAAAATCTTCATTGGTTCAGTATCTCCCTGCGCCTTAAAAATATTTGGAGGGTACTTCATAACGATGGCTTATGGCATCAAGTACTTATTTCCAAATACCTGAAAAAACTCACGGTGATTGAATGGCTCAGGTATAAAAGATTCAGCTCTCACTGTGTTTCTACCATTTGGAGAGGTTTCTTACAGGTTCTCCCTTGGCTAGGTAATCACTTGGCATGGCAGGTTGGGGATGGTAAAGATATTTTGCTGGGTGTGGACCCGATCATCGGTGCACATACCTCTTATAGTCTTCCTGTAGAACTGAGATCGTACCTGGAGGATTTGGGTATATGTACCCTCTCATAGGCCCATAACATACTCCCCAACGCTCAGAGTTGTTCGTATACTGATGATGAGTTGGACCTTGGAGGTTCACTGAAAGAAGCATGGAATGTATATATAGAGGGTTTGTTATGTGGAGGTATTCGTCTCTCTCCTCTAACTGATTCCCTTGTATGGGATTACAATAAACAAAAGGGTACTATTACAGCTAAAGATGCATACGATTGCATTGTACATTCTTACTCTACTTCGCTGGATACTTGTTTTTACGCATTAATGTGGAACAATGCTCTCCCAAAAAAAATCGGTTGCTTCATATGGTTGGCTATTAGGAACAAAATTCTCACTTGGGAGAACCTACAGAAAAGGGGAAAATGCGGTCCCGGCATGTGTGCTCTATGCTATTCAGATGGGGAGACCGTCGAACATTTATTTTCAAAATTTTTTGTCTGGAGAACTGTCTTAGTTCATATTTGCGATCAGTATCAGCTTCCGGTCATTCCTCCCTTGGTATCTCTCTTGTCTTTTATTAGGAATTGGACTGGCAAATTTCCTAGGAATTCGCCACTTAGTCTGTTACCATTTCATATGATGTGGATTATCTGGAAAGCACGGAATCAGGTCATTTTCGAAGGGAAAAAGAGGAATATTTACAGCATTGTCCAACAAATTACTTACTCTGCCCAGACTTTTTTTCCTCATATAGTCAAAGCTTTAAAAAGCAGAGTGATTGGGAATCCTCCTTGTAAGTACTTTCCCTGTGGATTTTGTGATGGTGCCTCAAACTACAAGGTGGCAGGTGTTGGGTATTGCATATACTTAAATGAGTCTCATCATTTTGAGTTCGCGCTGGGGGTTGGATATGGCACCAATACCAAAGTAGAATTGCTCAGTTTATGGGCACTTTTGCTTTCTTCCCAAATGATGGGGATCCCCTTATCTCACATTTTCGGTGACTCTCAAGTTATCATTAACTGGGCAAAGGGATCGACTGCTCTCTCCCCTTCAGATCTCTTTCACTGGTGCAGGGAGACAAAAAAGCTAATTTTTAGCTTTCAGGATCTGTTGTTCACCCACATCTACCGAGAGCACAATCGGATTGCTGACCGTCTCTCTAAAACTGCTCTATCTTTTTCTTCGGGTACAGGCTGTTTCTCAGAATTTTTTGAAGACCAATTGGTCTCTCATGATTTCTTTTAGCTCTTTTGAGCATGGATAGGGGAGCTTACTCCCCCTTTTTTGAGTTCTTGCTGCTCACTAAGCGGCCACTTTTAGATTGTTGATCAGAGCCCTTTGGCTCTCAGTAGATGAGGTTGATGCGACTGACCATTTATATGATGAGACAGTTTACTGATGGGAACCTTCTTTCTTCTGTACTACCTTTCCCCCTGGCATCGTTCTCGAGGAGTCTTATGGTCACATATGCTGATTTCTTCTTAATGTAACCCATTTATGGGATGGTTGGACCGATGACCTTTGATTCTTAATAAGAATAACAAGGACAAACTTTTTTCTTCCTGCCAAAAAAACAAAAACAAAAAACAATCCTTATTAGTTATTATAGTACTACAAATTTAATTTCCAACCAACACAATAAACTCATAAAAAGGCAACAGTATTTTAGTTATGATTTTGTTTCATCACATAAACCAGCTTTTAAAATATAAAGTCAAAAATAATCTTCAATTAAGAAAAACAATTGATGTACATAACATAATTAAATTTGGAATTATAAGTCCTTAAGAGGACGATAGTGTCACTTTTGAGACCTCTTATGCTAGAAAATAAACCTTATATGACACTAACAAAAAATCTAGCAAATAAAAAAAATAAGATATAACAATGACCACACAAGAGATAAATACAAATAGCGGATTGTTTGCCCCAAACCTGCATAAGATATATTCGTCATTAACCTAACGGTCGAGGGTTTTCAAAAAAATGAATTACAAATAAAAAAACCGCTTTTATATGCTCTTGCAACTCTAGATGGAATAAAAAACTATTATAAATATCTAAATTCGCTTTAAAATGAAACGATCCACCAATTAAGAGTCAAAATATTCAAATAGACATCCCACTTAAAAAATGTTTTTCCTTAACCCTTATATGGTTCTAAAGACTTCTTCATAAACGCCTCCTTCAATTATGGTTGTAACATTTAAACACTACCTTCTAAAGTCTTTTAAACAAGTCACTCCACAACATAAAGTATTTTTAAGAATAATTCCATTAGTGTGTCACATGTGGACTAGAATGAGGGGCAACCTCAACAAAGTACAATTCAACGCCATGAATGCACCCAAATTTTTACATGTGGAGTAGAAGGAAGGTCTTATGTGTCACGTGTTCTCATTTGACGAAGAGTGCTCCATCACAGTGCCATGTAGAGAATGCAAAGACATCATACCATGCCTCCAAATATTTAAAAAAAAAAAAAAACTAAAATGCAAGAAAACATGACATCCTTTTCTCACCACCAAAGAAAGGAAGGGATAAAATTCCCTTTTCGGAAAGTCATAAAAGAACATATGAAAATGTTTGGAACTCATAACCTCCGTGTCTAAGAAATACTTTTTAGCGTGTGGGGTCATTAAATAGCAAAGCAGGGAAAAGTTTTGGTGGTACATGAAGAAATTTGGTCATTGACATTCTTCTTAATTGGAAAGCACTCATTTTTATTATCTTTTCCTTTGCACCACCGTATCTCTGACCAATGGTTAACTAAAGTGGTTTTAGGTAAGGAGTGCCTCTTACGTCCTGGTCGCCCGCCATCAAACTTTTCAATTTATTAATCAAAGTAAATAAACTACATAGATATAAACCAATCATATTAGAAGCTTTGGACTATTGTATTGGGTTATTATGAATAAAAAATCAGATGTAAGTGGATCATGTTAGATTCTTTGAAATATTGTACGTCGATTTTGGTAATTTTTTTTGTTTTTAAGTGGAAAAAACAAAAAAATAGTGATGTTATTTTTGTTTTTTTTTTTCAGGAGAAAAATAGCAGCAGTATTTTGATATTCATTAGAATCAAAGATAACGATATACATTTCTATGATACTAGGTATCATATCCAGCCAAAAAAACACAAACAGTGTTCAATAGACTGAGCATCCAGAATCAGGCTCCCCGCCAATGAAAACCATATAGCCTCCAAAAAAAGATCATACCACCTTACAACAAGTGCAAAGCACCAAAACTTACTGCTAGAAGCTAAAAACTTCAACAAGTAACACCCTATAATAGAGTTTACAAAATGGGGCAAAAAAACACCCATACAGAAACTGCTCAAGAGAGCAAAGTAGTAGAAAAAAGGGCAAAGGAAACCCACAATAGTCTGTACCACCAAAAGGGGGCAAGATACTCGTCCATCGACAGAGTAAACAAGTAGTTGTACAGGATCCTTTGCCATCGAGACGGGAGGCCCTCCAACCCTCCACAGAAAAACGACGCCGTTGCAGGAAAAAGCACCGCCGCAAGAAGAAAAAAAGCCTTTCACCAAGGAACACAACAAAGGCCCCTCCACTCCGCAGACATCGCCAGAAACCATCTCACAGCCATGCCACAGGGAATGGCTCCCATCGTCGTCGTAGAGCATGGCAAACCCCCATCAAAACAGATTCATGGCGTCGAAGTGAGGGAACCACCACTCAAAAGCTTTGTTGTCTTTCAGCAAAATCGTCGTCGCCTCTGCCACAGAAAGGGTCGTCACGCAAGGGCACCTACAGTGCACCAAGAAGGAAGCACCATCTTCATCCACTCAACCTGCCAAATCCACGGGCCACGCTACGAAAAAGAAGAAAGGGGGCCGGCTAGGGATGAAACCTTGTCTGCCTTGCAAAGGTTCAGTCGACTCAACTCTCAAAACCTCTATTCTATCTACTATTAAGGAACACAACCAATTATGTGCAAATGGATCAAAAAACAGTTTTTTGTTATAAGTGTAAGCATTACACTTTCAACTAGTGTATGGATATTTTGGTAGTTAAAGTGGTTTAAGTGTTAAGGTAAATGGTAAAATATTATTGTTTCACTTAGTAATTAAGATAATTTATAAACCAATTAAGAAATAGATTTAATGGACTCATGTAAAAGATATTGCATTTATTACAATGTAGTCATTTGAGATAATAGGGTCAATCTTCTTCTATGTCATCGAGAATGTAGTTTTTTTATTGTTACATCATTATAATTTTATTATATAATAATGATTTAAGTAACAACATTACTTAAGCCTTATATTCTAACGCCCCCTCTTAAGGTTTATAGTACAATTAAAACCATTAATGAAAAACACTATCAAAATGTTTCTCTTTAACAAACAATTCTTGGACCAGTAAAACTCCATCAAGTTGCTCCTTATTCCTCCAAATGGTATAGCCTCCTAGCTATAATCCAAATTTCTTAGCATCGTTGGACACCATTAGCACTTGCAATGTCTCATAACATATTGTTCGGCATCCCAGGTGCTAGATAAAAGAGAATACTAAGCAATAGAGAATATTAATCAATTGTGTGAATGTGGCATGTGCCCAACACATTAATAACAAGCCATAATCATTGGCATGCATACAATAGCGAATGGTTGCATGAGAATTGTGCACTACATGCACTACAACTGCGAATTTCCTTCATGAATAATAATAATTGTACATTGGAATTTTCATCATGCATAACATATGTGCCATTCCTTTCATCTTTGACATTAATTTATGCTTAACTGGCTCGAGAGTGAACTCGCCATCTAACTGGATGTATGATCACTTAGTTAACATGCTATCTTAGTGTTATGATGATGTAACTCAAGTGTCGTCAACTTTATAATTGACATGTCGTATTTTGATTAACTTAAGTGTCGTCTTTTAGTTTAACTAAAGTATAAATACTTTAGTGAACGGGTCCATCTTTCTTAACACTTAGTTAATTTATTATTAGTTCAATCATTGATTGATTTACTTGTAGTGACCACTGCAAGTTTTCTTTTAATTAACCAATGCATCCATTGTTGCTTTAACTGAAGCTTAACAATATTTAACTCAGACATACATTATTACATTAATTGAAGCTTTATAATTCGAGTTAATCTTTAGTCAATTGAATTCATCTCTTGTGCAATTCGAATTATCTTGTTATATATGCTTTTATCTATTCATCTCTTATCTTTATTACATGGTCTATATGTGTTAACATTAATTATCTATCATATCACATTATACTGAGAAGAATTATCTCATGCTATGACCATATTATATTATTCTCGGACCATATAGTCATATGCTAAAGTAATTCACTCTAGAGGTGGTTAGTCTCTAGAGGAGACTTAATAACTTTATCAATTTTGAATGAACATGATTAGCAATATATCCCATAAAATTGATGCTTTAACACATAAAACATTCACCTCTATAACTGGAGATCCACCCCATGTGTACCTATTATAAGTGGAGGTCCACATGAGAATCATGACTTGATATACCCACAAATCCACCTCTATAACTAGATGTCTACCACATGGGTCCCTACTATAACTGGAGGTCTACATGAGAATCATGATGATATACTCACAAGTCTGGAGCTTTGTTCACTAATACTTTACAAAATTATAACTTTGATAAATCAAAGTATTCACCTCAACACACGAGGAATGTCCTTTATAACTGAAGGCTTAGTTGTCCTTAGGTTCACCCTAAGAATCTACTCCAAGCTACTGAGTCCAACTTGGTCTCTTTACCTCAACACACAAGGCCCAATCCTAGTTGCACAAGATTGGCTTGGAGAATGACTCCTGATGATGTACATTTAACACTCATTTAAAATATTTATTGCTTATTACAATGAAGTCACTTGAGACAATGGGGTTGATCCATTTTTATGTCATCGACGAGGTACTTCTTCTACCATCACTCTGTTACAAATTTATTATCTAATTATCATTTAATTAAATACATTACTTAAGACTTATAGTCTAATAGGTTCTCCTACATTAAATCCAACTAAATGTCTTGCAAAGAAATTAAAAAATTTGGTTGGACACAACTAGTTCTTTGTTAGAGATTCTATAAATATGATGATGAAATTAAGAAGATGATGGTAGAGGATGAAGACATTTTTGCTAAGTTTTGATGTGGTCGTCTCACTATATACAAAGATTTCAATGGAAGATGCTTTAAAAGTTATTAAAGAAATCATTGAGGAGGACACACACAAAAATTGGTAAAAGCTTACTTAAAATTAACTGCTTTAGTTTGTGTGGTTGTTTCTTTGAACATATTGAGGTTGTGGTAATGGGTTCTCCTATGTCACTAATTTCGGCTAATTTGAACATGGATAAATTTGGAGAAATCAATCTCGCTTGGGATAATTTAAATAGAACGAGAGTTTGAAGATGAATAAAGCTAGGAAGCATATCCTTCGTAAGTCAAAGAACTAATAATTATATCAATCTCTCCAATTAAAGTTGGCCTAGATCTGTCTTACAAAGTTTTGATTAATTGGTGGATTTTGGAGCCATTAATTTGAGCAAGTTTCCTTCTCATTTACAATAATTGATTATGCATAATGAATAACCTAATTATAGTAGTCATGAATATTTAGTTATTTTTTATCCTTGAAATTATTTGAAACTCCAAATGAGATAGAATGTTTATCAACATATAATGTGTACTTAAAAAAAAAAATGTGTTATATTTTAGATATCCAAAAGATTATGTATATTATGATGCATTATGAAAACTTATGTTCATACATTATAAATGTATAAGCCACGATGTAATTGTTTTATTTTCTTTTAAAATTATAAAACAATTTTTATTTTACTTTTCTTAAATGGTTAAGAGCATGTGTTTCCTCCTAGGAGGTCATAGGTTCAAATCTGGATGGGGGTAGGGTGTGTACACCTCTACAGACTTTAGCAGTTACATCATTGTGTGAAGGAGGGTCCCTTATCCCACAAACAGGGAGGTCTCATTCACCAAAATTGGTGTCCCATCCACCAAAATTGGTGTTTAGCTTGACCGTGACCTTAAAAATAGATCATTAATTTATTTTTTTTTGACAAAAACGGATATGTTATAAAGATGAAATCAACGATGGAATCACTAAAATATTTTACAAATCTGGTTTATGCAATCGAGGACAGTAAGTGCCTGTAAATTCCACCTCAATCTGTTGGGAAAACTCTACAGATAAACCATAACCATGCCTTTTAAGGAGGGAAGACTAAACATAACTACAGATTTACCAAAAGCTCATTTCTCCTTAGCATCATTGATTTATTGGAGGCTTGATCCGCCAAATCATTTAACTCACGAAGGCTATGAAAGAATTTTATATGTCGAAAAGTCTTAGAAATGGATTTAATTCTATTGAGCAGCCTAGCCACCCTTAACTTTATGCATTGAATTTCCCCATTCATTACTTGGTTTATTAGACAGGAGTCTCCAAAGACCATGAATTTATCCACTCCTTTATCTTTCAGTTGCTTGAGTCCTTGCCATAGCCCATAAGCTCCGACCATATTGTTGGAATCCTCCCCTATATTCCAGTAGCATTCAGATTCGATATTCCCTTCTAATCAAATGACGACCCCTCCACCTCCTACCATCCCTAGATTCCCCTTTGAAGCTCCGTTAAAAAGCAACTTAAAAATTTTCCTTTCTTTCAGCCAATTCTCAAATTGAGATTTATCAAATCTTATTTCCCAATTTTCCAAATGTTTTTTGGCCAAATCTGTATTAGCAGAGAAATTGAAGTTTTGTAGCCAGTTAACTTCCGTATTAGTCAGTTTGGCTTTATTTTGGGGGACTACCATGACACTTCCTATTTCTCCCATTAGAGCTTGCGCCTTGGTTACTGTTTTCCATGCAGGCTGAACTTTATCTTAGAAAATTCCAAGGTTGTGTTCAATCCAAATGCACCAGCAAATGATTTTTGGTAAATTCATCCAGCATTCTTTAAATCCTTTTTTCTGATCCAGGTCTCCATTATACGCCCTCTCCCAGCTCATAAAACACTGTTGGATGTTTCCCGGCAATTGAATCGTGTTCAACCATGGACTCAACATCAGATTCCACGCGTTATTGGCGTAGGAGCAATCAAAAAACAAGTGCTGGATGGTCTCGATGTTTTTAGAACACATTGGACACCAAAATGGTCCCACGATACCTCTCTTCTCTAAGTTATCGCCGATGAGAATCCTCCCATGCACCAACGTCTA
The DNA here is from genome assembly GCA_001517045.1 of Pseudotsuga menziesii. NCBI lineage: Eukaryota > Viridiplantae > Streptophyta > Pinopsida > Pinales > Pinaceae > Pseudotsuga > Pseudotsuga menziesii. Next base: position 1,170,096 of record LPNX010693331.1, read on the forward strand.
GGAGAACAGGTCAATTTTGGGCAAAGTTTTGTTCTTCCACAAACTTTTCCATATCTTCGGGTTGTAAGGCACTGTTGGAAACAGGGGGAAAACCTTGAATCCCTCTGCCGATGTGTATGTACCAGAGTTGCTTCCCTGACCACGTCGATCTCTCCTTCCCCTGGCCACCGGAGCTGATACTGACAGGTGATCAAACAACTAGTTTTTTTCTGCTTCAAGATCTGCTAGGCAATCCAACAAGAACCATCCCACCCAGTGATGAGGTGGATGGACTTCCCAAGTTGAGATATCCCACAGCCTACTGATTCCCTATGTATCCATCCAATTTTTTCTTCCTGTGAGCGAGGGAGGTGGCTTCCCAAGAATTGTGTCCTTCCAGATATTTATAAGCTTACCATTGCCTGGAATCTAGTGGAGCTCATCTCTGAAACTGGGCAGCACCTTCTTGCAGAGGGAAAAGATGGGAGATCCTTGCTTGTTTTATGGCTCACTATAAAGACACTAGAGTCTTGAACCTGAGAAATATTTATGCTTAATAACCTCACTGCTCCAGGACGACTTTGCATCTATCATATTCCACAACAATTTAGCTTCGATTGCCAGATTTTGGGTTTTCAGGTCTCTAATTTGCAATCCTCCTTCCATCCGGGGCATTTTAATTTTCTTCCAGCTGATCAAAGCAATTTTTTTCCCTCCACCATTTTTCCCTCCTTTCCAGAGGAACGATCTCGGTAAGCTGTCAATTGTTGCAAGAGTTTTGGGAGGAGCCAGCAATAGAGAGCATTTGTAGAGTGGGTAGTTATTCAAAACTGCTTTAATCAATACCAGTTTTCCTTCCAAATTTAACCAGGATGCTCCCCAACCTAGTATTTTATTTTCTATTTTTTTCTATTAGAGGATTCCAGTCCAAGCTTTTGGGTTTGGATTTTAAAATTGGGACCCCCGGGTACTTGAATAAATCCCAACTAGTCACTCCTTCAATTTCTAGGATATGGGAGATTCCAAACATCTCCCTTGGGTTAATATTCCAGCTATAGATTGTGCTCTTCCTTAGATTAAGCTTACTTCCCGAAGCTTGGCAGTAGCGGTCCAATTCATTCTTGAATCTTCTTGGGAAGTCGTTGAAGGATCTGGGTGAAGTTATCCATCATCACGTTCCTTTGTTTTTCAAGGGCCTCCTTGAGCAACATTTTGATAGGATCTTCTGCGCCCTCGTCTTTCTTTTCGTCCCCCATGGGTGGCCATCGGGATTTGCGAGGCTGATCTTGCAAAGGTTCAACCAGATCGAGCCCTAACTCTTTATACCCCGCCCTCGTTGGGGACATGCAAAGAAGGATCGAGAAAGAGCAGATTGCTCTGATACCACTGATCCAGATTTATGCAGGAACGCAACAGAATACACGAATAACCATAGAAACAAATATGCAGCATAAATAACACTTCATTTCATTAATCAATAACTGAAACTTGTTTACATACAGAATGGAAATAAACTAGCTAGAGTGCTGGTAGCTTATCTTTGAGAAGAGATGTGGCGGCTACATGCCTCTGAACTCTGTGTTACAATGAGGCTCGAAGGCCTATATATTATTGAGAAACAATGGAAACCCTACACATCCAAAAACCTAACCCTAGGAGGTGAAATGCCAGAATGTGGGCCCCGTTGGGTAACTTGGTACATCAATTTCCCAGGGTCGTAACTTTAGCATACTACCTTCGTTTGACGTGCATGATACATCGTTAGAAAGATCTGTTTAAGGACTACATCCATAAACAACAAAAATGAAGTCTAGAACAGACTCAGATTTGCTAGACCATTCGATGCCAAAAAAACATTGTTTAGGGCCTTGAAACGGCTGTGGAAGTTTAGGACCCGAAAACTGCCAAAAATAGTAAATTGTGCTACAATTAAGGAAACTGGTAAACTGAAAGAAACAATTGTGGGGGTACAATAGGAATAGGTGGGAGGCCACCAATATCCTCCTAGATCAGTCTTGGACTAGAAATCTATCCAGCCTGGTGGCTATGTGTCCTGGACCCATTCTCTTATTATTCTAGGTGTATTTCCCTTTAGAGGGAATGACATCTGAAGGGTCCCAGTCCATAATGATCTCATCAACATGCTCCCTTATGGGGTCTCTGACCTGTTAAATTTTCATATGCTTAACTAAGACATAAGTATATCATTTCATTTTTCATAATAAAAGCATATAAAGCAGGATCACTGAAAGAAATAGTATCACAAGAACAACAAAGATTTATCCTGGGAAAACCCCTAAGGGAAAAACCCAGCAAAAGCTTCCTCAATATAGATGCCCCAAAAGGGAAAAAGGTAAAACCAACAAGGAGATCAAA
>LPNX010693331.1:1176494-1265657 GCA_001517045.1 Pseudotsuga menziesii
AAGATTTCTAGCCTCATCTCCCTCTGAAACTGGAACCTCTATGCTCATGTAGGTGTCCAATCCATTTTCTTCAGATAGATCATATACTTTTAGGCTTGGAAGTCGTCAACTTCACCAAGCTTATCATCAAGCTGATGTCATAGATCACTTAGAAAAGAGAACCTCAAATGAACATAGCAAAGGATTAGATCTTACCGATTTGAGGTGTCCGTTCTGGTTCCGGAGCTGGCTAATATAGGGTTTGTCACAGAAACCCTAATTTTAAAACTCAGAATATTTTAGATCTGATTGGATATACAGATAGATCTCTTCAAATGGAGCTGTCCAATGTACTCCATTTCTGAAAACAGTGGAGGGAAGCTCCCGAAACAGGAAGCCCTAATTTTCCAATTTCTTCTGCAGAAATTCCTGTTACTGTTTCTGTGATATCTCTGAAATTTCTGATCCTCTATGTCTGAAATTTTGTACTGAGGTAACCTCGCATGTTCCTGATCCACCACCGTAGGTTTCATCAGAATTTGTTTCACCATTTGGTATTTATGATCATTTTCCCAAGGTGACCTGTTACAGGACTGTTCAGAACAGCGAAGTTGTACGGCATGCCACGTGTCACTGGTTCATCTTCTGAGTCTGATAATTAGACCACCAAAATTGAAATCCGTGCCCTTTCTAGAACATCTTCAAAAATTCCATTTGGACCTCTGTAGCCCAAGATATTGCAATTCTCCCCAGGTGTCCTATTTAGGGATGAATTCTGGAAGAGGCTGGAACCCTAACTTGGAGAGAACATATCTCCTGGAATGCAACGAATATGTGGATGAATTTTGGACACAATGTTCATCAGGATTTTATCTTCGGCCCCTGCAATTTTGAGCTCCTAATCCTTCTCCAATCTCGAAATATAGCGAATGTGCCAAAACATAGCAGTTTTAGTATTTAGGGTTTTTCTAGCTCGGGGTCAAACTAGGGTTTGACTTTCCTGGAGATTCACCCAACCAAAAAACTTGATCCAGGTCTCTAAACTTCGGTTTTGATGAGGAGAACAATCCTATGCTGGTCTCACTCAAAAATTCATCTTCTATAGAAAGCCCTAATTTCCACAACGAAAATTGAAAATGCTCGGAATCGAATTCCGCTTCGATAGAACGATGCACCCTTCAAAGGAGAGTCAGCCTAGCCTTCTTTTGTTGATTGATTGTGGAGAGAGAACCAAAAATAAGAAGCGCTAGCTTCTGTAACTTGTGAAAGCTGCCCTATTCAGGTTAGCTCTGATACCATGTTAAATTTTCATATGCTTAACTAAGACATAAGTATATCATTTCATTTTTCATAATAAAAGCATATAAAGCAGGATCACCGAAAGAAATAGTATCACAAGAACAACACAGATTTATCCTGGGAAAACCCCTAAGGGAAAAACCCAGCAAAAGCTTCCTCAATATAGATGCCCCAAAAGGGAAAAACGTAAAACCAACAAGGAGATCAAAAACCTGATTCTCCTCCTTCTCCAGCAACTCCTCTCCTCCACAAGTGCGCTATTCCAAATGATTCTGTGTGTCACAAATGAGGAGCACTACACCTCTATTTATATTCATCCGTTTACTTAAAGTTTACTCAATCAACATGTCGGCTTAAGTTAACTCATGTAGGTTCGAGTTACACATGTAGGCTCAAGTAACCACACTGGGGTGCTGATGACCCACCTTTACAAATAGAGGGGACTACCTCATGACTCTTATTAGTTCTTCCGATTAGGAGCATCGGGGTACAATGTAATACAAGTGGTTCTCCCGGTTGGACCATCGGGGACCACAAAATATACATAAAGAATATTCTTCGAAGTTACAATATTTCAACATGACCAAGGATCCGCCTCTTTTTTCAGCTTGGTTTAAAATGATATTTAGATCTCTGACTAGAATGACGTTGCCCTGCATATTGCTCTTTTCATCTCGGAGAAGATTCCAACAATCTTTTTTTTAAAGAGTCTTACATGGACTTTAGTTTCCTTCTGCAACAACGTAGTGAGGATCCAGTGAGAGCTCTGCTTGATATCAGTCACTTCGAATTTATGATCATCCCAGAGTGATCCGATTTCTTCGTAGGCTTCCCTTGAACTGATTGTGATCCCTCCTCCTTTCTTCCAGAATTTTGCACTAACCTGGAGAAATGCATCTTTCTCCATCTTGGTATCCTGGATCAATAAGATGTCTAGCTGGGATAATGAAATTAAATCCTTCATAGCTTCTTCCTTTACTTTACTGCCTAGACCTCTACAGTTTCAGGATAGGACCTTCATTACTTACTTTTGGTAGACGAGGGCATCCCTTTTTGGAATTTCCCTTGTTGATGGGTGTTTCTGGTATTTCGAAGTAGTTTTTCCAAAGTTAACTAGTAGCCTTGCAATTTGCCTTTGTATGTGGCTTGCTCCCTTGCCTGTTTGGTCGATTTCCTTCCTCTTGTCTTGTCTTCCTCTTGCTTGGCGTGGCCATCTTGATTTCCCCTTCCTCCTCTTCCTCTTCCTCCATGTCGGATTCCTCCTCTGACTTTCATGATTGCCTCCTTCTTTTACCACCTCAGCTCTTGGATCTGTCTAAGTCAAAGAGGAAAAATCTTTCTCGGACTAGTCTGGTGTAGGAACTTCTTTTTCTAGTTCCTTGTTCTCTCCATTGCTGGATTTCTCTTCTGTAACATTAGTTTCATCCCTCGTCTCATTGGTCTTTTGTGTTTCCTGACTTTCTTCCAGAGAGCTTTTCCTTGATGCATTTTTACCCCCTTATTTCCTTTGCACTTCTTCGCTTTTTTATTTTGTCTTGGTCCTCTTTATTGTTTGCCATCCTTCCTCCTTATCTTGCTAGATCTCTTGCTTTTGTGGGCAATTGTGAAAGAAGTGTATGTATTCTTGGCACCCTCTGCACTTGAAGGGGAGCTGCTCGTAGTCTAGTTTTTTTATTAATGCTTTCGGTAATCCAACTTCTGGGTCCACCTCCAGGCAGATTCGGGCACATGCATATTGATCTTTTGGGATTGCCATGTCGATCTACTTCCCCAGGGTGTTCCCAATTGCTTGGAGAGCTTTTGGGTTAAGCAGTGCATAAGTAGGTTTGGAAGTCTAACCCATACTAGGACTTCTTTGGGGATATCTGCCTCGGTGTTAAAATCCGGTGTTGAGTTGTTCAGGTAAAGGCCTTGCACCCCCATGAAGTAGGGTCCATTTCAAAAGATTAGGTCCTAGTCATCCTTGGATTCAAAATCGAATAATAAATAGCCTCGACATACTGAGTAGTATGCCACATTCTTCGAGATCAGTGGTTTCTAGTTCCTCTGAACCCAATTCACGGTGGTTTTAGGCGAGGGCCAGAGTCCAGTGAATTTCCCTATCAACGCTCGATCTGGCAGCGAGAGAGCCACACGAATAATATCATCCAGCGGCACGACGACTATCGGTACATCCTCGATTCACTTAACGAATTTCGGTGGGGGGGGGGATCCTTTAGCAACCCTCTTGCTTTGAGCAGTGACAAGTTTCTCAAAATCCTCTGAAATTGGGTCGGGGGGCGGCTCTCCATCCACCTCAACCACCATTGATACCTCCAACGACTCTCAACCCCAAGTCAAGATCCTATGCAAGCCTGGAAATCGATCTAGTGGATATGCAAAAGGGAGCAGGCTCAAAGCAAGATCTGGCTGGGTTCAGACAGAGAAATCTGCACAGAGCTAAGGGAACTTCGTCAGCCAGAGGCAAAAACAGAGAGGGCTTCCACGAAGGCCATGTCGACCGCTAGAGCAAGAGCTCAAGGTCGCAGGCCCATGCAACGATGATCAATCAGATTGAGAGGGCATCCTTGGAGGCCACACCGGCCTCTGGAGCAGGTGCGTCGCAGGCCCATGCAACGACGATAAAACTAAAAAAAAAAAGAAAAAAAAAAGAAAAAGAAAGCAAATCATTATTATTATTATGTTTAAAAATATTGATAAAAAAATTATGAAAATTTATGTTCATAAGTTATAAATGTATAATTTATGTTAAAATTGGAAAAATAATTTTCTATTTTATTTTTCTTAAAATTTGAAAAAAAAAATAATTTCTGCAAGTTGCATGTTTAAAATATTGATAAATTTTTTAAAAAAGATGATTAGCAAAATAGATTCATCTTAAAAACCCATTTAAAAATATTGATAAAAAGTTTTAAAAAGATTATTAGAAAAATAATTTCATCTAAAAAATCATTTAAAAATATTAATAATTTTTTTGAAAGATGATTAGCAAAATAGTTTCATCTTAAAAAATGATTTATTTTAGCTATTAGTAATGTCATATTTGGATTACTTTCACATTCTAACTTTATCAACTAATTGGGTGTTTATATTTCTTTAATGATTCAAATAAATGTTGCATAGTATTATAGTCAGACTATAATTTAATTATCAAAATTATGTGTAATATATTTTTTAACATTATGTCTCTTTGTATTATTTCTAGAGATTTTTTTTCTTAACAAAAATCTTAATTTCATTTATATAAGTAAGATTATGTTCTATAAATGCTTATAACATATCATGATTCTATCACTATCAACTCATGAGTGTCACCAATTGGTTGTAAAAAAAAGGTGATAATATACTCAAAGGGTTGTCCCTCCAAGAAATCCTAGACTAGACATGCCACATAATGAAGACCAACTACAATCCGACTTTGGAAATACCATCCGCTTCCGCATTCCTTTATTTGTATATACGGTGAAATGAAATTAAGTTAAATGCATATTTGTAAACTTGAATATGATCATATATAGGCCTTGACATTATTATTTCGAGATTCGTAACCCATACCATCCAATTAATCATCACAAATGAATCACAAAAAATATGGATTTTTTAGGCAACTATGTCCACATAGAACACAAGAGGCAAATTTAGAGCAATTAATGGAGTAGATTTATTGGAATCTCTACGCATGCTTGCGTTGAATTTGAAAATATGAGAATTACTTAGATAAAGGAACCCAATTGCTCCATATAGTATAGAGATCTCGTTGGCATGCTTCATTAAAGTAAGCTCATGCTTAATTATTGTTAATATACTTTATGGAGATTTGACTTTGTGATTTATGTTTTTGAGTTAGTTTGAAACTTTTTGAGATAGATGTAATACACATAACACAAGAAATATAACATATCTTTGAATATGCTTGTATTACAAGCAAGCCAAATACCCCAAGTTGTAACTAGAGGGAGAGCTTTGAACATTTTCAAAGTATAAATGGAGTATTAGGTTTTAAAAACTTCCGCAATAGAATCCTCTACCCAAATATTTCTTAAATCAGTAATATCTTCTACCTCCTTCCATACTTAGACAAAATACGTACAAAGCACGAGTGGGTCCATTATATCTTCCTTATCGTTTTTATATAGGGGGAACTTGTTAGGGCCACGTCTATTACACTAGAATGCAACACATTCCAAGTGAGAGCCTTGTTCAAGAGTGCACACAGCATAAAATTATGAGACTTTAAAAGGCACTTAAACTTTCATATGCCTTTCCACCACCATACAAGTTTATCGATCCCATTAAAGTCACATAAAGCTTTGTAGCCCGCCTTGGGAATATACTCCCTACTTCCAAGAATTTTTTACCAAATCAATTCATCATCCACTTTCTTGATTCTCACATAATTTGATTTTAACTTTTCAATGTAATTTTCCCAATCTACCTCATCCCTACCTCTCAAACCAAGCATGCTTAATTTAAGACATGTTATCATAAAATGTTCAACAGATTCTGAATGCTTCTTACATAAAGTACAGAGACCTGGCATATGCCATCCCTTTTTAACTAAATTGTCCCAGGTTGTCAGACAATTTTGTAATGCCAGCCACATAAAACATTTAACTTTCACAGGAAGCATCCATTTCCATAAAATATTATACCACCATTTATGTGTTGAAAATGTTATTATTTTGAACTATGGCCTAGTAGGTTGTTTTGATTGTGATGTTATAAGTCTTTATATTAGCTGACTAAATCAAATAATCTTCTTCTTTTGAAAGTCTACAACCTGTAGAATTCAATCTTTTAATGTAAGCTTTCCATTCGATGGTTGGATCAAGAACGAATCCCAAATCTTTTGCAGTGTAGCAAGGAGCAATCCCTATTCAACCATATTGACCTTTTAATATGTACTAGAGTAAAATAACCAATATCAACCAGGTAGTTTAGTTATATGACTTGAGAGTTTGAAATCATCTCCCAACCCGATGATAAAATCTATTCTAACAATCACATTCCTTCCATTCCCCACTTTCCAAGTGAAATGCAAACCAATTCACTGATAAGTTTTCACAAAAACTTATTACCATATTTATAAAAAGTAAAAAAAATATAATAAAATTATTTTTTTATACAAAATAATAATCTTTTATTTTTAAACCACTTTTAAATATTTAATATAAATTTGAAATTTTGAATATAATGTCTATATTATATTTTTACATTTACATGTTAGCCTTTTAAATTTTGCTCATCTAATTTAAAAGACATTTACATGTTTAACTTTTAAAATTTTGCTTTCTAATTTAAAAGAGTGAATATTATCGGCTTTGTGTAGAGCATTAAATTTTTTTTTCCACAGAAAAAAATCATAGTTTTATATACAAACAAAATTACATTTATCAGATGAACCATTATCATATAATGATAACACAAAAATGCTATTTACAAAAGATCATAATTGATTGAAAATCAAATTATATCATCCAAGAAAAACAAAATCCAAACATGCAGTTCCATTGCAAAAAAATTCATCAAAAAATGTAGACTGCATGAGAAATATGATAATAAGCTTAAATCTTCATCATCCAGATCTGCACATATCATAAAAATACCCCACATATAATATATAGAGCATTAAGTACTATAGTGAATATCCCGTTAGATCTAAAACTGTTTTAAATTTAAAGAGAGTATTAGCCACCCACTTAAGATTTAATGTTTCAATGCAGAATATAGAATGTTTATACTGGTTATTGAGGGGCTGAGTCTTTTGATAGCGGATGCTAGAGATCACTGACTCATCAAAGGTATTAAGATATCTTCTAACTTTGCCCTTACTCATCTCCTATTTGTTGATGATGTGATCCTTTTGGGTACTGGTACATTAACTGAATGGGTGGCCTTTGATGTCATCCTCAGCAAATTCTGTAAGGTATCCGAGATGAGTATCAGCATAAACAAATCTTGTTTTCTCTATAATAATGTGGATTTTGATATTCGTTCTAAGATATCTAAGGCTCTGCCATACAAGATGGAGCCTATAACTACAGGATTCATGTATCTCAGATATTTCCTCAAACCCTTGGGCTATAGGGTTCGGGACTGGCACTGGCTGATAAAAAAATTTGAACACAGGATTTCGCATTGGTCCCACAAGCTCCTATCCCTAGGGGGTCGTCTGACTCTTGTGCAAGCGGTTTTAACTAGTACACCTGTCTACTAGATGGGTCTTGCCCCCATTCCTGTCTCTATTTTAAACAAGCTCAAGAGTCTTGCCTTTGCTTTCCTCTGGGGCTCTTCGGATCATAAGCGTCGGTACCACTTGACCAACTGGCAAATTCTATCATGGCCTAAATTTCATGGTGGATGGGGTATCAAGCATCTGCCCTGGTTCAGTATTGCACTTAGATTGAATAATTTATGGTTGGTGCTCCAAAATGATGGTTTATGGCACCGTGTTATTTTTAGTAAATACCTGAAGAGGTGCACTGTTGAATCCTAGCTCAGAGAAAAGAATTTCCAGTCTCATGGAGCTTCTACTATTTGGAAAGGACTCCTGCTCACCCTCCCGTGGCTTGGCAGGTTGGCAATGGAAAGAATGTCCTTCTCTGTATTGATCTGATTGTGGGTGTTAACAACTCCCTCTCAATCCCACTGGGGCTCTGTGAGTACTTGGCCGATTTGGATATAGTAACACTCGCTCAGGCTCGTAATACTCTCCTGGATGCTCACAAATATTGGTATTCTGCAAAGGAACTTGGTGTCGGTGGTGAATGGAAGGATGCATGGAATCCCTTTACAAGAGGTCTTGAAACCTGCGGCCTTCGTCTTGTAGAACTGCTAGATGCTCTGACTTGGTATTACAATAGATCCTGGGGTTCTATATCTGCTAAATTGATATATGACAGCATTATTACTGCTTCTTCCCCACCGGAGGGCAACAGACTTCTAGCTTTTGTCTAGAATAGTCCTCTTCCCCATAAAATATGTTGCTTTATTTGGCTGTTATTGAAGAACAAAATGCTGACCTAGGACAACCTACAAAAACGAGGATGGTCGAGGCCTGGTTATTGTATTCTCTGTAGAAAGGATTCAGAGAGTATTGATCACCTCTTCTATACCTGTTCTGTCTGGAAAAATCTACTCTCTATCCTCTTGGAACAGTACCATTTGACCCCTCCCCACCAGTTTGATAATATCAGCTCTTTTCTGGATTCATGGACTGTCTCCTTCACTAAGTATTCTGGTTACTGCTATATCCCATTCCTCGCCATGTGGACATTATGGAAAGCAAGGAACTCATCTATCTTTGATGGGAAAACTATTACGGTTATCAGCCTGCTCCATCAGATCTCTTACAGCTCTCAACTCTATTGTCCTTCAGCTATCAGAGCAAAAAAAACAAGGGATATTGGACCGGGACCTTCTCTTACTTACCCCTGTGGATGTTTTGATGGTGCTTCTGTTGATAGCATTGGTGGGGTTGGTTTTTGCTTGCATCTGAATGAGGCACACTCCTATGAGTTTGCTTTGGGGGCTGGTCTTAGTACCAATACTAGGGCAGAATTAATTGGGCTCTGGGCCCTACTACATACATCCCAAATGATGGGGTTACCCAAGATCCAGATATTTGGTGACTCTTCTGTCATCATAAATTAGGCAAAGGGTACTGCTTCCCTCTCACCGCCTGATCTTACTCATTGGTATAGGGACACCAGGAAGATCTGTTCATGCTTCCTTGAGCTGTCTTTTTGCCATGTTTACCATGAACACAACCAAATTGCTGATAGCCTATCTAAAAAAGCCCTATCTTTTGCTCCAGGATCAGGATACTATTATGAATTTTATGATGGTCATTTGACCACACAAGACAGATTTATGCTCTTTTGAGCCTGGTGCAGGATCTTCTCTTTTATGGCACCTTGGTGATTGTATCGGAGCAGACTCTTTTAGATGGCTAAGCTTATCTTCTTGGTTCACGGTGGATATGGTCACAAGGGACATCATCGTTATTACTGATGGGAAATGTATGCAGCTTCTGCTCTAGTCATCAATCTGCTCACTTGGAATGTTACTCATTCAGGATGCAACAAAATGACATATACACTGTATCCATTATCATGTATGTTACCCATATATTGGGATGGCACGTTAGATGCCCTTTGATTCTATATGGATATCAAGAAAAGACTTTTTTCTTTTGAAAAAAAAAAGAATGTTTACCTTCAAAATATATAAAATATTAATATTTATTTTGAATTAAAATGTTGAACTTCGTAAGTTATCTCCCTGAGAGGCATTTAAAGATGTGCCTGGCATAACCTCAAAATCCACAAACACTTTCCTAGCGCTTATTAATTTAATAAATATAAATATAAATATAAACTACTAACTAGTATATGTGTTGGTATGGCCGTCCTTATGGAAGTAAATAAGGGCCCCCCTCCATGTGATTGTACCCTCGGCTTTTAGATCTGAAAGACCATGTGATTGTACCCTCGACTTATAGATCATGAAAGAGACCAATGACTCAACTTTAAGAACATTGACATTCATTATTACGAACACATGTGAAGTCAATGAACAAAAGTGATTTAGATAGGTCAATCCTTTGCTTCACATGGGATTTTTTATTATTTTTTATTTATTATTATTATTTTTAAAGTAAACAAGTGAAACGACTAGCTTTAAAGAAATAAAATTTAAAACATAAAATAATATGTTTTAAAATGAATAAAATAATTTGAAAATAAAATATTAAATTTAAAAACATAAAAATTAAAAATATAAATTTGAAAATTTATTTCTTTAATTTTTGTTGTCTTTGGAGGGAAGAGGTGTATTGTACAACCTATTAAGGAAGTGATGTGTAACTTCTTTTATGCTCATTCTAGAGTTGACATGTATTTTTTATAAAAAATAATAAAAAATTATTAAACATAACTTATCGGTTTAAATTAAATTTAAATTATTTAGAATTGCATATATATAAAACAATATAAATTAGATAAACTAAAACCATAAAAATTAAATTACACATTGCCACTTTAAAAAAGGGTTTGCACCTTAAAAGATTTGATCCCTCTCGATGCTTGGTAGATCCCCTTTTAGATAGATCTATACTAATTTAATTTAATAAACAACACCCTAATACCATTAAAATATATAAATGTTGAATTGCTTGTTGAACAACCTTGTCGCACGACTTTAAATCTAGCTGACAGAGGGCTCATTGGACAATTTTTCTGGTCTCTAGCCTTCTCCTAAGGCTATTGATGGACGAGTACAGAGAAATTGGAGGCCCTTGGTAACTGAAGGAATTCGTATCACCTGGTTGGAAGGGGATATTATGTCTTCTTTTTTTTTTAGTTGAGGATCGGGACCTTATTTTTCGAAATGGTCCATACTCCATGGGCCCTCAGGGGCTCTATTTGAACAAGTGGACTTCGGATTTTGATCATACTCAAGATGTCCCTTATGTTGTTCCTATTTGGGTAAGGCTTCCTCACTTACCTTTACATTGTTGGAACTCAAAATCTCTGGAAACCATTAGGAACAAGCTTGGAGAAAATTCATTGATAAGGTAAGAAGGAAAGATCAATACTCGTGTGCAAGGACATGCGTTGAAGTTGATTTGGAGATAGGGTTGCCTGAGGCGATCAATTTAATGGTAGTTGAATGGTCTCATTTCTAGGAGCTAGATTATGAACAGCTTCCTTTCAAGTGTCTGTACTTCCATGGTTATGGTTATTTTGCCAGAAACTGCAAGAAAAATCAGAAGAAGATCTTGAAAAAGAGAAGGCTGATCAATGGACTCATGTTCAAAAATCAGGTATTTCCATCCAGGACAATAGAAATAAAGGTAAAAAGGAAAGACTATTGCTGATGGGAAGACTCCTTAAATCTCATGCTGTAGAAAAACCCAATACTTAATCTAACCATTTTGTTGTTTTAAGTTCTTCTGAAGATATTCCTATTCTAGAAGAGGGAGAATTGCAGTGTTTAATAGAGCAGGATGATGATGTTGATGTAAACACGGGACCAATGGAAAAATATGGAATAGTAAATTCAGAACTACCTAGTGTAGACGTAATCATTCAGGAAAACCGTCCTTCTCCAAATGGAGTTAATCACTCTCCTTCTTATGCATATATAATAAAGAAGAAACCAGTTGACAACTCTGGCTCTTCTGATGATGATTCCATTGAGAAAATCTCCAAGAAGGAGGGCAGGAAGTCTCAAAAGGAGGTTAGAGAAGCAGAGGCAAAGAGATTAAAGATGCAGGGTAGGCAGTCCACAATTGAAATGTCTCTTGGTAGAAGCAAGCAGACTAGACCCCCAAAGGGAGTCATAACTCCCTCTTTCTTGGGTAAATGATGCAGATCGTCTCTTGGAGTTGTAGGGGTTTGGGGAATCCAAATAAAGCAGAAGCAGTGAAAGACTTAATGAAAATGGATTCTACTGATATTATTTTGCTCCAAGAGACAAAAATTGAAGAGTATGTTCTTCTTTCCTTAAGCAAAACTAAGTGGAAAATGAATGTTGGTAAGGCAGTCAGCGCGTGAGGTACCTTTGGAGGCCTTGCAACCTTATGGTGTGAGGACATGTTTCTTTTGAGAATCTCGTTTGTGACTTAACATTGGATTTACACAGATCTTCGGCATATTTCTAGTAAGATCTCCTTGGCTCTTTTCAATCTCTATGTTCCTGTAAATTTTAAGGAAAAAAAAGAATGCTGGAATACATTGACAGATTTCATAGAAATCTACTCTCCCACAAATATTATCGTGGCAAGGGATCTTAATATAGTTCTATGGAAGGATCCTTTACAAGATACTATGGAGTCTTTGATTCAAGCCAGGGATCTTCTTGACTTTAAACCCAAAAAAGGTCGTTTCACATGGTTTAACAACAGAGTAGGGGATGTCAATATCTCTGCTCGTCTTGATAGGTTTCTTGTTCAGAGTTCCTTGATGGAAGGGAAATTCATTATCTCAACCAAAATTCTACCAAAATTAACTTCAGATCATCATCTTGTTTCCATGATGTTCGAAAAAGAGGAAGATCTCGGTCCAATTCTGTTATGTTTCACTCCTCTTTGGATTGAGAGAAACGACTTCTAGGAAACTGTGACAGAATCTTGGTCTTAGTATGTTGAAGGTTCACCTAGCTTTGTTTGGGAGAAAAATCTAAAGAACACGAAGCATGCTTTGAAAAAATGGGCAAAAAAATCTCTCATTACTTCGATAAGCAGTAGGAAAGAGAATGTGCAGGAGTTAGCAGAGATTCAATTATGAATGAAGGAAATTGAAACTACTAAAGCTCAACTGATTCTGGAACAGTAAGCCCAAATTAAAACGTTTCACTCTTTTCTCCAGGAAGAGGAATGCCTTCGGATGAAGTCACGTAGCCTTTGGCTACTTGTTGGAGATAAAAATTCAACATTATTTCATCGCCAATGCAAAGCTAGACTCTCACGTAATGATATCTCTGAAATCTCTACAGGTGAGGGAGAAATCATTAAAGGTCATGAACTATTAAAGCAGGATGGAAGAATACATTTTCAGCGCTTGTTTCATGAGGATGGAATCTATGATGATGAAGTGACTTCTGATTTTTTATCTAATGTCCCTTCTATTGTTAGCTCTGAGAGAAACGCTGGTCTAATGAAGCCATTTTCTGAAAAAGAAGTTTTGTATGTAATCTGGGAAATGGAGCCAGATAAAGTTCCTAGGTCGGATGGCTTCTCCTTCCATTTTTACAAAGTTTGCTGGAAAATCATTAAAACCGACCTGCTCATAATGGTGACAACCTTTCAAAAAAAGCTAAAGTGGAGGGTGTACTAACTCCACTTGTCTTGCTCTAATCCCAAAGGAAGTTAATCCTGCAACTTTTGACAGATTTCAACCTATCTCGCTATGTAATACCTCCTATAAGCTCCTTGCTAAACTATTAGCTAATCGAATCAAGCCTTTGCTTGGGAATTTGATCTCTCCTCTTCAAGGGGGTTTTGTAAAAGCTAGGCATCTAGTTGACAATGTAATCCAAGTCCAAGAAGCCCTTCATTCCAGTTTTCAAAGGAAGGAGAAAGGAATGTTAATCAAGTTGGATATGAAAAATGCCTTTGATCGTGTTAAACTTCCATTCCTTTATAAAGTCTTTCTCTCTGTTGGGTTTAGTGCAACGTTTGTTAACTTGATAAAAGCTTGTACTGATAGGCCTTGGATATCGCCTATTGTCAATGGTCGACCTTCATATTTCTTCCAAGCTTCTATAGGACTTCGCCAAGGATGCCCTCTGTCTCCATTCCTCTACATCTTGATTGCAGATTCTCTTAGCAGAAAGCTCACTATTGAAAAGGAAGCAGGTTATATCCCATGCATTAAGAAAGTAAGGGTAGTGGATCCTATAAACCATGCCCTCTTCGCGGATGTCTCTCTCCTTTTAGGAGGGGCTTCATTAAAGATTGCTCAGGCCTTTAATGGATTTTTTCAAAACTTCTGCTTAATTTCAGGAGCTCTGATCAACAAAAAGAAAAGTGTTGCCTATGGTTGGAATGTAGACCATCTGACAATTCTGCGAATTGCTCATTCTTTGGGTTTTCCTGGCTTTGATAAGTGGGATAAGAATAAATATATAGGATTACCTCTTACCCTAGGGCCTAGTCCTCCTTCTCTTTAGTTAGAAGTTTTAGTTAAAATAAAAGCCAAAATTGCTTCATGGGGTGGATATTGGTTAACCAAGGTTGGAAAACTAATTTTTATAAAGGTTGTTTTATAAGCCATTCCCATCTTTCAATCCTCTATGATGCTTGCTCCCAAGTTTATCACGTCTCATATTTCCAAACTCATGCTAGATTTTATTTGGAATGGTGGAAAAGGAAATCATAGTAAGTTGCGACATTCTCAAAAGACCTTTGATGGAAGGTGGATTTCAGATTCAGGACCCTGGCTTAGCAAACCTAGCTATGGTAAGCAAAATGATTTGGTAGATGTATGTAGATAAAAATCACCTAGTTAGCAAGATTTTTTGCAAGAAATATTTGAAGGGAGGTTCACTGAGAAATATAAAAGCTGAAAACATTCCACATGGAACACCAATTTGGAATTTATGTAGAAAAGGAATATAACTTATTCAACTTCGATTATACAGAATTCTTGGCAACGGGGCAAGGACTTTTCTATGGGAGGATAGCATTCTTGGAAATCCTCCACTCTCTTCTATTCTCTTGCTTCAGCCTATCATGCAATTGTTTGTTAATAAAGGTCTCATACGACTTGCTGATATTTGTTCTTGGGACAATGAAGGGAACTGGTCAGATTGGTCGCTGCCAGAGTTGTCGGATCCCATGCTGCCTCTAAAATATTTTCTACTATACACACTCACAGGCTTAGCTCCTGTTTAGCGTTCCTGTAAGGATAAATGGGGATGGGGGTGTACATGATCTTATTCTGCAGCTCAAGGATTTACTGCCCTCCAAACCTCTCAACCTTCTTTGTTGCCTCCTTCACTATGGAAAGACGTATGGTTACCTTTCTGTATGCCCAAGGTAAAACAATTTACATGGCTGCTCATGCATAATCGATCTTAGACTGAAGAAAAATTATTAAAATGTGGGTTCAATGGACCATTTAGATGTATCTTGTGCAATTTAGCATCATAATCTACATACCACGTCTTCATTGATTGTTGGTTTATCCAATTTGCGTGGAGATCGGTTCTTAAAGGGTTCAATACTAGAATCCCTTCTTAATTAGGTGTTGTTCCTATATTCAACAAATGGAAAGATCAGAACCCTTTCAAAATCAATCAAAACAACGATTGGAGTAAAATCTGGCAGACTCTTCCAAAATTTATATGGTGGTCAATTTGGATTGCCAGAAATGAGTGCATTTTCAACAATACACCTTCGAAGCCAGTTAATGTTGTGGTCAGAGCTAAAGCTTTCATTGTGGAACCTACTGGTAAAATTAGCATTACCTCCTTACCTCCTCCAACCATTGAATGGTTGGTTTCCTGCTTGAACGCTAAAAGGAGGACAGTGATAGAAAAAACTTGTCTCTTCTCAATCCTGGTTATTAAGAGACAATGCTTCAAATTTTTCCTTGTGATGGAAGAGGAATGCAATTCCCACTTTATTCTTTGACAGTGCGTCCAAGGGAAATCCCGGGATTGCTAGTGCAAGTGGAGTGATATTTTATGCAGACATAACTATAGAAACCAGTTTTAGTTGGGGCTTAGGGAAATGCTCGAACAATCAAGTAGAATGCTACAGTCTTCTTAAGGCGTGCCAGATAGCTAAAGATATTGGATATAAGACTATTCAAATTTCTGGAGATTCATAGTTACTTATCAAAGTGTTGAATTATGAAGATCACTTTAGCAATCCTTCACTGAATAAATCCCCACAGAGAAATCGAAATACTTTGAAAGCCTTTGACCAGGTAGTTTCATATCATATTCTACCAGAGCTAAATAAGCAAGCAGATTATCTGGCAAATAAAGCCTTTGTTATGACACAGGGAAGCCTCATCATCAATGAAGAGTTCAACTCATTTCATCCGCTACCTTAAGCATGGTTTATCATGATGTGACTTGATAATTGTTTTTCATTTCCAAGAGAATTGTAAATATTTTTATCTTTTCGAAGATTCATTTCTGCTCTTTGTGTAATTGGTTGACATGGCAATAGCCCAACCAACCCAGTAACATTTCATAAATCATAAAAATAAAAACTCTAACCGTTTGAGTTAAAAAAATACAAGTCCTAAAAAAAAAACTCACTTCCTAACATAAAACGCATACTCAATTAAAAAAAACTCAAACTCATCATTCCTTGATGCGACGAGATACAACTCCGAGACTAAAAGATATTACAATTACAACCTGCAACACATCCTTAAAAAAACTCATTTCCTAATATGAAACATATCCTCAATTTAAAAAAACTTCGCCTTAACCTAGGACACATTTCTTAAGGTGACGAGAGGCAACTCCGAGACAAGAAGATGCTAGGATGCATTACTTAAAGCCAAAAACACGTCTTTAGCAACACAACTTCATGCTCTGTAGATTTATGTTGCCTTTTTATAAAACTTTAGCATGCCAAATATTAGCATCTTTTGTTTTTATGAGACTTTCATTTTATCTTTATTGCAAAATGGTTAATAATTAGTAGTTGTTTTAAAATGTGCAAAGTGATATTTTTTTAATAAAAATAATTTAATATTGTATGATATTTTTTTAATAAGAATAATTTAATATTGTATTAAAACACATTGCAACTATTTTTAATAGTGTCAAAATACAAAACTAAAGCACACAGTGTAGTTAGTGAAGTGCATACATATCTCCATGGGAGTAGTCTAACTATTCTACGATTTCGCCCAGAGTTTTCTTTTTTCCGGCTATCATCCGTTAGACAACTCCTTACCGTTAGCCCTTCGTTATTTTTTACCGTCGCTTGCTTTATTGGCGACCTACAACTTTCCGTCAACTACTCTGACCAACATCCTATCACATTCCAACCTCCATGACATGTGAGTTCATGCATAAGTTCATCCATACATTAATGTGAGTTCATCCATACATTGAAATTTGAACTTACCCACTGAGCGGTAATGGTCCGAAAATTTGAATTTAGGCAATGCGCTAATATTTTAAAGTTTGAACTTGACTATTGCGTAGGTGAACAATATGGTAGTTACATTTACTGATATTTTTCCATAGTGGATTCAGATACAATTAGCTAACAGAAAGAAGACACTATAAATTTTTCTGTTGATGGAGTTCCTAAAGATATCTGATGATCGCTGCCACTTGCATGAAGGCAATAGTTGAGGATAATTTATATAAACTCCACACTATCATGCTTAGAGTTCATGGTACTTTGAGGAGTAATCCTGGTGAAGGTGTTGATGAGATTTTATTCTTCTCTTTCTAAATAACATTTGAGTTGGTAATGATGGTAGCATGGACTGTTAAAAATCTTTAATAGTGGTTGTTAAAATATTTCTAACCAGTTTAACATTTTAAAACACTATTTTTATCAAAATTGTATGTAATAAAATAAAAAATTCAAAAACCCTTTCATATACTCTCTAGAAATAGCAAAGATTGACTCTCATATCTTAATATGGACGAAGAAGGTATCCAATCAAAATAAATACCTCTTCCAAATTGAGATTGTAAATTTCACCTAAATCACATAGAACTTAAAGTGAATCTTGATTTCAAACCAATTTTCCATTTATTACCAGAGGCTGTAGATCACTAGCATCATGGACGGGATAGCATGATACCGTTAACACTGGGAGTAGTACTAGATACCATTAACATTGCCTAGATTCAGATTGTAAACTGTACTAGATAAGAACTACTATCTCTAATCATTGTAATAATTCCAACTCTCCGTGCTACCACCATTACCAACTCCAAAGTTGTTTAGAAACAAAAGAACACAAGCTTCGCAACACTTCATCGGGACGACTCCCCAAAGCAGCATGATACTCTCGAGTTTATATATAAATTGTCCTCAACTATTGCCTTCATGCAAGCTACGGCCGATCATTAGATATCTTTAGGAACTCCTGCAGGTTGTGGCCGATTATCAGACATCTTTAGGAACTCCAGCGAATTAACAGAAACAAAATATTGTTTCTACTTGTTGTTTTTGTTAGCTAATTGTAGTTGAATCCACTATGGAAAAGTCTCAATAAATTGTAGCTACAACACTGTTCACCTTCCTACGCAGTAGTCAAGTTCAAACTGTAAAATATGAGAGCATTGGCTAAATTCAAATTTTCAGACCATTACCGCTCAATGGGTAAGTTCAAATTTCAATTCTTATGCCTGAATTAAATGCATGGATGAACTAACATGCCATGGAGGATGGAATGTGATAAGACCCCGGCTGGAGCAGTGGACGGAAAGATGTAGGTCCCCAATAAAACAAGCGATAGTAAAACATAACTAATGATTGACGGTAGAGAGTTGTTTAATGGATGATAGCCGACAAAAAAAATTTCGGGCGAAATCATAGAATAGTTAGACTACTCCTATCTCCATGTAGTTAGTGATAACGATTCTTGCTTACCTACCTTCATATCCTTATGTATCTAGTGAACTATTTCTTCTTTTTTGTCGAGTTCAATGGGAAAAGAGCTAATAGAGATATTTAGATTTGAGGTTGAAGAGGATGAACCCTTACTGAGAAATATTACAATTGCTTTAAGGTTAGCACATTCCTCTTCTAAATCTTGGATTTTTCTCTTCTATTTAACCAAAATATCTATGATAGTTGCATTCTACGAGACCTGTTGATTCTCCATGTCGTGGGTTTTGGTAGTGATAAATAAATTCAAGGTTCTATTTTCATTGATTATATTCTCTTAATGTCTAAAAAATCGATGACTTTCTTGAATATCCCTTTGACAATTAGAGGAGTGGGTGTCCATGATCATCAACAAAACGAATGACCAAAGCCCCAAAATAGACAAATGACCTTTACACCCACATACTCCTGACCCCAAGTTCAAACTACAAGCTAAAAACAAGTAGGTTGAACACTACATCTCAAGATTAAGAGACGATATCACCGAGAAGCTCAAAAACATTGTAGAGGGGTTTGACTTGAATTACCATCCCAATGCACTATCTACGGCAAATGCTACATGTGTGATGTACCAATCCCGAAGGTCTCTGCAAGTATGGCTTGAGAAATCCATATAATATTGTAGTAGATATTTAATCGAACTCATGCCTCCTCCCATTGATGTTAAACCAAAGGCATAAAAAGATTGAAATTATAAACTATAGAAGTCAGAATGGTGCTTGATGCATCGTCCCTTTCCCTATTGAGATATTTAACACCATTGCTATGTGGCTTAGTAATGCAATTGATGATTAAGTGGACTTTGAACTTAGGCAATATAGATGAAATTGGAATCCACGATTTTTTTAAATAATCCTTCCTTGAGCCATGAGGCATGATTAGCGAAATGATCTACTTCTAAGTTTAGCGATATGAGGATATGGAAAATTTGAACTTCCTCAGGCCCTTGGATTTCTCTTCTTATGATTGCAATGATGTATGCAAGGTTGTCATCTTTTTGGGAGAGAATTGACATTTAGGTATTGAAATGTTGTTATCCCAAAAGTAAAGCAAGGTTTTAAGATTGTCATTTTAATACCTTGAAGAGGGACATAGGACTCTACCCAATTATTTGATGTTGTCCCCAATCTTCATGAAAAATTAATTTCTTGAGTTCCTCCAAGATCATATATGAGCCCTTCGTACCTCTCTCCCTTGGATTTCTCTTGAAAGCTCCATAAAAAAGAGTTTAAATTTATGTTGATGTGTCAACTACTACTTGAACTATTTATCTTCCTTATGAATTTGCCATTGATAAGAGCTATTTTACTCGTCCTTATCATTGCTATTTGAAGTGACAATGCCTTAAATTACTTATGCAAGCCAACCCTTTCATCTATGTCTAGCATATGATGTTGATAACCTCTCCATCCCCTACTTTTGATTGCCTCAACAATTAATCCCTGTTACGGAGAAAACTTCCTATGGCTTGGGGTGGACCACAACAGACAGTATGAATCCAGAAATCAATCCATTTCCAACATAATAGAGATATAAGCGAGACTAACACTAAGGGATGGGAAGTGTACCTTCTTTCGGACGTTCGTAGAAGATCCCCGTTAAGCTTTCAATCACACTTGTACCTATATTCCATCCTCAACAACAACGAAATACACAAGCATGAAGTGTTAGAAGCTACTCTAGCATATTCAAATCCAACATTTAATCAAAACAACTACATCAATGGATACAGATATTCATAGTTACACATGTAATGGACGAGAAATGGATATTTCTATTAATGTAAATAGATATACAAATGAAAACCTCTGTTGGCACCTCGTCGAAATCGGGAAATCGAGTCCTCCACCTGGGCCTCCACCACTTCAATCCTCCATATAAAATGCAAGCTCACAAAGACAAAGGCAAGCTTGGGAAGGAGCACTAATGACTGCTCCAAGGACAATGTCATGTCCCCTCCCGCCGTCGAGGGGAATGCGACCACTAATCTTGCTTTGATATACCACGATGTACATGAATCGGGTGCCCATACTCCTAAGTGATATGTGGAAGAATTTAAAACTTATCATTTCTTTCTCTTTAACACAGTCATGAGTCACATAACATCCTTTAATATTCATTCTTAGACTTAAAACCACTCTAACAGTTGTTCCACAACTCACAGATCCATTCTATGACCAAAAAAACCTTTTCTGCACTGAACCTGCCCTTTCCACCTTTCGCCTTCTGCATTCCTCAATGCGGCTTGCGACAAGCGGAACTCTGCAAAACGCCACTACGATTTCCTGCCTTTCTGCTTTCTGCTTTCTGCCTTTCCACCTTCTGTTGCGGACTTTGGGAATTAGAAACTTAACATACAACGAAATCATGTCACCACATTCTGCCTTCCGTTGTGGACTTCGGGAATCAGAAACTTAACATGCGACAGAATCATCTCACTACATTCTGCCTTCTGTTGTGGACTTCGGGGATCAGAAACTTAACATGCAATGGAATCATTTATCCACATTTTTGCCTTCTACCTTTCTACCTTCCGTTGCGAACTGCGGAAATCATAAACTTAACAAACAACACTTTCATTTGTTCACCTTCCACTTTCCGTCTTCCACCTTCTGCAGACGAACTCCATATCACAGAAAACCATCACTTAACCGGCCTTCTAGCCTCCATGAACTTAAGCAAGATGCATTGGAACCACAAACATATGTAGATGTAAAATGCAGGGACATTTAACAACAATAAACTCTACTTAAAGCTTTAATAAGCATTCAACATAATCAATATATTCATAAGCAAATACATTGCAGAAATAATACACAGAGAATACTTATCTTGAAGATGAAGTTGTCCCGCAACTAGCTATGTCGCTACAACGTTCCAACCAACTATAGGCCAGTTGTGTTCATCAATCTCTCAACAGTGACTGCCACCCCCGAGCTGGGCATGATTTCCACAAGGAACTAGGGAACAACAGGCTCACACATAGCCAGAACACATCAAACACAGTCAAGCCAACCTACAGTTGGGGGTTTATCAGACTGTCCAGCCAAGCCAATACACAATTGGGTTTATCAGGCTGCAGGAAAACAAGCCAATACATTGCTGGGTTTATCAAGATACTCAGCCAAGCCAACTAACAATTAGGTTTATCAGACTGCACACAGTCAAGTAAACATTCACATTGAGGACCAGCCAAGACAACTAACAGATGGGTTTATCATGTTACTCATCCAAGCCATCACACTGTTAGGTTTATTAGGCTTCTCAGCCAAGCCAGCTAACAGTTGGGTTTATCAGGCTATTTACCCAAGGGTCACACATGGCCAAATGCACAACAAGACACAACCAATCCAACACACCGTTGGGTTTATCAGGATACTCAGCCAAGACAATATATGATTGGGTTATCAGGCTGCCCAGCCAAGCCAATATACCATTGGGTTTATTAGGCTGTCAACCAAGCCAATCTACATTGGGGTTTATCGGGATGCTAAGGCAATGGAAAGGAAGAATGGCTAAACTAGTGGCTCATTCAAGAGCTAGGGACACCTCCACAAGATCTATCTAGCCAGGCATCCATAATACGTACACACCCAACATAAGGAAGTATCCCCTTCTCTGCTACACAGTCCCTCGGGCTATAGTTTCCCTTCTAGTGCTCTTCAGGATGTGCATAGAAGATTCACCAACCACTCTTATCTTTTTGTGAGGTTCCTCTCTTCACTAGGTTTATCAAGCCCATTTTGCGTCTCTTCCACTCCTAAGTCTTGCATACTATTCATACCCAAACTAGGGCACACATAATATAAACCACAAGGAAACACAACAACACAAGGCTCCACTCTATAACACAGAAAAACACTGCAGAACATGTAGCAATGCATTGCCAGCTGTCGTTGCGCCTGCAGGACGACACTCTGTGTGAGGATAATGTTGTGGAACAAAAACCACATTGAATAGCCCCCCCCATGAATCAGGATAGTGAATCATGAATAATGGATCGAGATGGAATGGAAGAACTATCAAAACATTTTAGGCAACTCCCCAAATGATGGGATGGGTACGTATTCACGTGATTGCTTACTTCAGAAGCGCGAATGTGGTTTCCCCAGGCTACGGGTTGCGGGTTTTCTCAGACTGCAGGCTGCAGGCTTACTCAGACACGAAATTTGACTTCCCTGCCTTGCTCTACCCAAGGCATTAACTGCCTCAACAGCCCTTCTGGAAGAATTGAATGATTTAGTGGAGAGGACAAAAAGGTAGCTGAGGGCTTATAGATTCTCCCATTGACATCTGACCTCACCCTATGGTTCAGGGGTTTGGACAATTCCCCTCCATGTTCCTTGTGAAATCATGCCCCCTTCTCTTACATTGCAGTGCATATCTAGTTGTGGTATTTTATTAATTTGTATATTTACATGATGAATTCAAAATGTAATGTGCCTAACTTAGCACTATAACCATCGGCACCAACCTTGATCGTCGATACACGAAACACCAAATCAATGGAAGGGCCTTGGCCTTGAGCTTCTCGCAATGATTTAAATACAGTATATACATCATGTACAATTTTAATACCATGGGGTCAAAACCGGGGTGTTCCATTCCCCTCCCTCTTCATTAGCACTGTCCTCAGTGCTTTACAAAATTGAACAAAAATGGATGTGTCAATCACATGGCATCCTCCATCTCCCACGTAGCCTCATCTGGACTGTAGTGCTTCCACTGCACCTTTACCTGTCACATGAATAGATTCTGGAGCACTGTGACCTTCTTGTCGAGGATGCGATATGGCTCGGTTTGGAACTCTCCCTCGGGTTCCACTTGAATCACATCCCAATTTATAACATGGTTAGGATCATGTACATATTTCTTAATCAAAGAAACATGAAAAACATTATGAGATCTAGTGCTAGCATGCAATGCAAGTCTATATGCAACTGGCCGTATTCTTTCAAGAACTTCAAAGGTACCATCCTCCCAAGCTTTGAGGAACTCTTCATTTGCCTCACTCTAAGATAAACATGATCCCCAATATTGAACTCTCTCTGTACTCTATGCTTATCTGCATAGCTCTTCTGTCTATCTTGGGATGCTTTCGGGCTCTTCCTGATCTTTGCAACCCCTTGCTCCATTTCCTTGAGCACATCTGAACCAAGCACAATCCTATTTACTGGATCATCCCAAGTCACTAGTGTCCTACGCCTTCTCCCATATAGAGCTTTGTATGGACTCATCCCCAATGATGCTTGCTGTCCATTATTATATGCAAACTCTACCAAGTGTAAATAATCCTCCCACTTGGATGGTTTGTCCATTACATATATGTGAAGCATGTCTTCAAGCACCAGATTCACTCTCTTTATTTGACCATCAGTTTGAGGATGGTAGGTGGTGTTAATGCAAAAAGTTGCTCACCTAGCTCTACATGGTCTAAACCACATACACATCATTTTCCTACAATTTTTCCCTTACCTTTGACCTTCACAACTATGGTTTACCTTCATTCTCTCTCAAAAAGGCCAAAAAACCCACAAAAAGGCCAAAAAAGCTCACAAAAGGGCTAAAAACACAAAAAAGGGTTTAAAACCCTAAACATGGCTTAAAACCCTGACTAGGGTTCCAAAACCCTAAAAGAGAGAAAAGGACAAAAAACCTAAAAACTTATTATAATAATAGTGTGAAGGTCTCCATCAACAAGATTCTTATCCCTTTTTCAATATTTTATTCAATGAGTACGATGAGAAACCATAATTCTCGTAGCATTCACACCATTTTTCCAATCATTTGATAGACCCACCATCTCCCATCCAGTACGTTGAGGCATCCTTCGTACCAACTAGCCTGTGGAGAGGCAATCCATTTCCAAGATCGGGCACGGTGGCCCATTTTTAGAAAAAGAGGATATAATTTTCATGTTTTCTGTTTTTGTTTAGTTTAGTTGTATTTGCTTAATGGTTTTGTTTACTAATATTATTGTTTTTTGTATCTATTTTCCACGAACTCTACCCTACTGTCTCATTGATAGATGGGAGGTGCTTTTGCATGTAGCAAGGGTGAAAACCCTGCTACAGTTTTGGCGACCATACTGGGTCGATCCTCTTGGATCTCTTGTTTTGCAGGTGTTTATTTTGTTTTCACTCATAGCCGTCACTGATCGAACCCTCATGTGGTCGATCTGAACCTTTACGACACTAGTGCCTGTCCCCCCCTCGGCCCTAGCCGGCTCAGTTTTTGAAAAAATTCTAGTTCCAACCCAAGTCGCACCTTTTTTCCCATTAAGTGCGGCCCAAGTCACACCTTTTTGACTGGAAAGTGCGACCCAATCCCACCTTTTTGCTTGTTAAGTGCGACTTGCCTCCCAGGGGCCCATTCACACCTGTTTTTGTTGTTTAAGTGACCCAGACACCTTTGTTTGGCCTGTTTGAGTGACCCAGTCACGGATATCCTCCTATTAAGTGCGACCTTTCTATTTTCAAGCCGATTTGCTTCTGTTTTCCTGCTTTGTTTGCATTTTATAAGTTGAAAATTAACCTACTTATTTGGCCCCTCTTACTTTACTTGGTCATCGCCCTCCAGGGTCTTCTGAGATACGACGGGGAGTTGAGTAAGTTTTAGTAATAGAAATCCACTTCACTATCGTTCTCTTAAACTAAAAACAAGTGACTTTGGAGGCTAGAGGGAGTGGTAGACCATTGGTGGTCTCACGACATTAGCGTCCTCGTTGACCACCTGACACTTGGGGTTTGACCTGTGGATCTACAGGTGGACTTGTTTCCACTTTGTTGAGAGCCCAACAATCCCTCTTTGATTTGAAGGATACAAAGTTGGGGTAGTCACACTACCGGTTTGCAAACATAACAGTCAGTCACCTATTTTCAAACCCTCGTCTGTCCTACATTTTGTTCAAATCTGCTTTTACCTTTTCAGACCTGCTTTGGTACAACCCTTTGCCTATTTCTTACAGGAAATCCATTGTTATTTATTTTTTCATATTTGAAAGTAAAAGTTTCATACATAATTGCACACATACTCACACCAATAATCAAACATGCTCGGTTCATGACCCTGAGCAAAACCTTAAAAGTAACCAAATTTACTTAATAGCATTCGGTTTGGGACATAAGTCTCATCCGTAACAACTGTGGGAAGTACTTGGGATTTGCCTTAAAACTCATTGTGAGGAGTACCACAGGAACCCCGAAGTAGCTGGCCATTGAGAGGACCTGCCAAGCAAAATGGGAAACGACCCCCACTAGATTAACTAGATACACATCTATGAGGAAAACCAAAGCATTGTCTTTAGGCAGTCTTGGTGGCCGAGTGACTCCTTTTGAGCCAATAAGAAGTCGATTTAAACCGGGGTCCAAATTCATTACTTGTTACTACTACAACCATCTTTGCTTCACCACGGTATTCCCATTGACTTAGGGGGCACTCCCCTCGGTTTGGTTCTTTAGACCGACACCGTTGAATCCCTCTTTGACAACCCTCCTCACCTTCAGAAGGACACACATCCTCTAATTTTGAATTGGAATCCTACCATTCGGAACCGAATCTGTTCACTACATCGTCTAGCTCCATGGCTGGCACTAATCTCGATCTCTTCTTCGGAGGGGGAAGTGGCGGTGGACCTATGTCCTTGCCACCCATTATCACGGGTATCCCTGCCAGTGGTACCATCACCATTGCGCATGATGTTGTAGGTACGCTACCCATTAGTAGTGGACTTGCACTAGCTACCACAATTCCTACTGTACCACCTTATATAACTGGGGGAAGTGGCCCTTCCATGACCATTTCAAATATCCCAGCGCTGGGAAGTCAACTGCATATACCCCTAGCCATGCAGGGACATCATACTCCTGCAAACTACAGTGCCATTTCTGGTCCGTCCCGATTCAACCTCGGGTCTAACCTACCATTTATGGCTTATCTTAACTTGCCATATTTGGCTAGGTTAATGAACGACCCCATCAATCATCCACCTCATTGCCCCCCCATGCCAACCAAACTTCCTTCATACATCCCAAAGTTTGAGGGAAAGGCAGGGGAGGACCCCCAAAACCATATCATGTCCTTCCATTTATGGTGTTCCTCAAACATCATTGTGGATGACTCCGTCAAACTGGGGCTATTACTACGCACACTTACGGGTGTTACTGCGAAATGGTACATTGAACTACCACATGCCTCCTACCCAGATTTCTTTTCACCGGCCTCCATGTTCCTCCAGTACTTTCAACTACCTATCCGATACAATGAGGGAGTGGAGATCCTTCTATCCTACAGTCAAAATACAACTACCCACATCACTGACCACATCCATGAGTGGTGGCAGCGACGTAGCCAGTGAAAGATCCAACTGGATGATAGGATCTTCCTTGACTGGTTTTTTAATACCTTACTCCCACCCATAGCCAAGGACGTCACCTATGAGCGACCCCAATCTAAGGAGGAGACCATCTTAAAGGCTCAACAGTTTGACCTAATCTACACCCAGTTTGGGTATTTATATACCACCGTACCAGATGCTCCCCGTGTCGGCACCTCTCGCTGCAATACATTGGAGGAATCCCACACTGCGGATAGTGTCATCGGCTCTATCACACAACATCCTCAGTACTATGCGGCGCCCCCTATGATGCCACTGCACTCAGGGAACACCCATAGGGTTGCGCAACCAAACTAGGTACTCAATTTCTCATGGATGATGGCTCAGTCCGGACCCACGTCCTCCTATGCACATCCCGCACCAAATCAGCACGCCCACGAGTCAACTTAGTTGAAACAGTTGTATTTGCAGCTCCCTCAGCTCCTCCGACCTATTATGCGCCACTAGCGCAGCATTATCCAGGTCCAACCCATCCCCTCCAGTTTCCACATGACATATTTTCACTTAGCTGAACCTTCCCAACCAACCCACCCCTAACAACCAATAAGGGCAGGGTAAGAAAAATAGAGGAAGAAATCGAAGTAATAATCAGTCGCAAGGAGGCGGTCAACAACCTAACCCCCGCAACAATGGTGCCAATCCATTGGCACAGAACCCCCAACATCCTGATCGACCGGGAAAGAACCCACAGTTCCGGACCAATCATCTGTGTGCCCTATGTAACACCTACGGTCACTATACGCATCTGTGCCCTCATATGGTTTGTGTCAAACAATTTCTCCATAGTGAAGTTCAACAAGATGGCCATGCCACGGCCCAGGCTCAGCCCAACCCAACACCACCAGGTCCTCCACCTATGGTGCTCTAAAACCCATTACCACTCTAAGGACTGGTTGCAACTACACCCTTGGCCCCACTTGCTCCTGCAGCTCCCATAGCTCTCGCTGCGGCTCCGCGTACAGAGAATGGTGTCCATCACTTGATGACACTATCAACCAAAGAAGTGAGCCTCCATACTAGGCGCAACTAGTATGGCTCCACCATAGAAACCGCTGACCCATTAGCGACATCTACTTCTAATACTGCCAACATGCACCTCCACTTACCTACCCACCCCACTGATGGGGTGGCCAGAGTTCCATCGTTTCCTATATGAAGTATCTCCAACAACGCGACTGTTCAAGCAAACCTAAATTAAAGCATCGTTGATGACTTGGCCCAATCACCTACAACCATGTCCGCTCTAAAAGTGCTCAAAACTTGCCTGATGTAGTAGAAAGCGTTGTTATCCACATTAGGTGTCGTGGATCTCGTTGATTCCAGGTTAATCACGTTTGATCTGGATCAATGAGAACCCATAATTCCGTCCATTATTGCCTTCCAAATTTCGGTCTCGATTCGGAATCTGGTCGTGCATCGATATATCATTGATGAAGGGGCATCCACATGTGTTATGTCGAATTTTGTCACACTCCAACCGTCCATTACTGCCCTATGCGCCTATGATGGTTACTCTACAAAGGCCCAGGGCATTCTTCCGAATGTTCGTATTTCATTAGCTGGTAAAACGATTCTGATTGACATCGAGGTTATTAACTCCCAACATGATTATAACCTCCTCGTAGGACATAGTTTCATGTATGCCATGAGAGTCGTGCCATCCACCGTCTTTCGACTCCTTATGTTCCCTCATGATGGAAAGATCGTGAGGGTCGACCAGTTAACTTACTATGATCCATAGGGGCCGACCACACCGGGACATGTCATTCCTACCATTGATACTGCCATTGAAAGTGTGTCGATCCCTTCCTTATCTGCTATAGGCCTAGGATTGTTTGTTGATGCGCCTATAATGGATACCTTCCCATCTTTACCGCCTCCCCGCACACCGACTGACACAACAGATTTGTGTACTATCTCATCCAGCACCATTTCGACCACAACACAAAATTGGTCGCAACCCCAACCTATGTCACTCGAGAGTTATTGGGGTTCATTCCCGATCCACACGATTCCCTTCCTATTCCCATCATCCAGCATCGTGAGCAAGCTTCTCATGGCTACTCTAAATCTACCTAATTTTACGTTGGGAATTCCTATGTGGTACCTTGAACCACGTACCCCACCTTTGATGTCTCAAGTTGTGTTGAATACCATCCAACCAATCGAGATAGAGTCACACCCTCCTCTAGGCCCATTAAACATGACTTCCATCCCCAAACCTACCCCTATTCTCCCAAAGAAGGTTGGGGGCAAGGACACTAAAGTAACAACTGAGCCTCGTCCGACTCCACCTTGCGCTTTGTGCGATGTCCATGGTCATGCAACCCAAAACTGTCCAGATATACCTATCCTTCGCACACACATAGAAGCTATGGATACAACTGATGGTGCGCTAGTAGTTATCATCTTGGCTCCACCAACAGTCAAGAACAAGTCTTTGAGGACAAACCATCTGTGCGCGATTTGCAATTTGTATGGCCACTATTCGCACCATTACTCAGACTTGTTCGAGTATCGGTCTGTCCTTCACAACCTTTGGAAACACTCTCGTGAGTCCAAATTCACTGTCATCGAGGAAATTCACCCTCCTGCTTCCTCCTCGAACACCACCACCA
This sequence comes from Pseudotsuga menziesii, assembly GCA_001517045.1. NCBI lineage: Eukaryota > Viridiplantae > Streptophyta > Pinopsida > Pinales > Pinaceae > Pseudotsuga > Pseudotsuga menziesii. The sequence goes on from LPNX010693331.1 coordinate 1,205,893, forward strand.
TATATGTGATCTCTACTTCCAGTAGTCCTTCCTCCTTGTTGATTGCAGGAGATCCACCTGATCTATCCTGACATCAATTTCACGATGACAGAAAGATCATCAAAACCACCACCAGTTTTACGCCATTTCTTCCCAACGAATGCCATATTCCACCCCCACATACTTTGCGTCAATTGCAGAGTCTCCAAGGCAAGGCCAATTTCCTTCGTCGGAGGTCCTATTCTTGAGTCGCTCACCATGCAGCACTTGGGGCATAGTTTTAATTTTGATTTTTTGTTTTACATCGTTTTTACTACGAGTCAGTGACCCCCTTTATTAGTTTCTCCACATCTAGTCGTAGTGAGTTCATTGTAGAACTCCGTCAAATCATTTGTACGTGAGAAGGTGGATATAACCCCTGCTCCTGTGTCATTGGCAGCCCACTAGAGGGTGCAGTCCCACGTCTGCACATGCACACAGTATGTTGCACGTATGATCTACCTACCACCATGCTAGCATACCGTCAGGTCCCTAGACCTATACCAAAGGTTGAGGCCTCTCCGCATCTCCTCGGTATTCCATGCCCACATATGGATCATCCTCTACAAGGATAGGAAGCTGCCACTATTGTGCAAAAACCTCCAAGGTCGAGAAATGACCTCCTAAACTTCCTCCCTCCCTACTAATTCTTCGGGCCATTTCCTAGAGTCACGTCGATTTGTGTGACATCACGTGAATCACACCTTGTATGTTGAGCTTGCTTCGTACCCATAGGTATCCATTTGGTCTAGCTTTTCCCTGTGCACCACGACACCAGGGGCAACATTAATAGCTCCGATTCAGAGTCATCCAGAGTGTGTTTGAGACGTCGTTCACACCACCAGGTTTGGTTTTCCATCCTCTGTCTTTTGATGAGACCCTCGCCTTGTGTTCTCACCATGATTTTCTGGGCCATTTCCCAAATGTCACCTCGATTTGCATGTCATCATGTGAATCTCCCCTTATACAGGTTCATAAGCCATTCGCTCCATCCATGCTGCACCGTCAACCATTTTTTACCGCCATCCATCATCCCGCAAGGGGGGCCCATTAGTGTTCTGCATTTTATGCCCATCAGCCATGTTCAGAACATAACCTCTTTCCATATATTGAACTCTCCCCCCTTGCTTGATCGACCATTATGTAGTTTCTAGTAAGCTCTTTTCTTACTCTTAAAAGAATGAAAAGATCGCCGAGCACGCTTGCTTCCTTTCACTCTTGTTAAAGCATTTGAAAGGGCGTCTATGTAGCCTCGTTTACCACTCTTTTCAGACTATGTAGACTATCATAAGAAAAAGACCACCTTGGCACATTCAGTCCAGAAATGTTTCCCTTTGCATCCTTTTATGCTTTATCGAGCATAAGGACTGAACTTTACTAAAAATCTCATCATGGGTTGTCTTTAAGCTCTTTTCCAGCCTTCTCATTAAGAAAATATTGTTGAGCAAATTTAGTTTCATTCATGCTCGTAAAAGTATTTGAATGACCATCCAGTCAGTATAGGTTTAACCTTTCTCGACCCGATTGGAATACAAACGGTAAATAAGTCTTCCTTCCCCAAAGGTTGGGAGAGCTCTCCTGCACGTACTTTTATCCATTTTCAGACTCAGGAGACTACATACGAAAAAGAAACCACACTGGAGTCTTCTTCCTATTTTCAGACTCTCTAAAAATGAAAACACCATTGAGCATTTACTCTCTTGGGCTCGCTAAAAATCCACGAGATCATGTCATAATGGTGTCTTTTGACGCCACCCCATATATCACAGTTTGGCAGCTTTCCCCCTTTGGGTCACCTTTGTTCAGAGTATTCTGCGATGAGTCTTCCTTGGATCCCCTGGATATCACTAGTCCACTTACCTCCCTCAGTATTTCCCATCTGTAGTTACATTCCCGGTATTACAGCTACATGAGTTAGCTTCATTTGTTGCCAGGTCAGCACTACCGTCATACTCTGAACAAAGGAAGTTTGAGTCCCCCGTACTCTGCTTCCCCTGTTCCCCCAATCAGTGTGCCAGTCCCCAGATTGTCCCACATCTTTGATTATCCCCCTCATGCTTCTCATCAAGGAAACACTATTGCCTTGATTAGTTGCAGGTTTCCCTCTATTGACATCAACACATCCATTCCAGAGAATAGACCTAGAGGTCCTTGTATCCTGGTTTCATTCACCTTATTGATGAGTTCCTTGGACCACTTGAGAGGAGTCATTAGTACCTCTCGGGGTGGTTGTGTCTCAGGTGCTCAGCTTTAGCTACATCATCGCACTGTTGAGATTCGTATAGGGTATCGATCCGTGCATTATTTGATTGAAGAACCCGGTGGTCACCTGACTCTAGCACATTGGTGAGTCTATTAAGGGACCCAGACAAGTTCATGTCCCTTGTGATTTTCGGGTTGCGTTGGAAACACTGCTTCTATGTAGCTCCAGTATTGATACGACATATTGTACCATAGAGATTCTGACTCCCGTCATGGAATCCCAAGAGAATGCCATTATTCCTATGTATCAATTCTTCATATCAACATGACATTCAACCTCTTATTGAGGCCACCATTATGTAACATCATTTGTATATGTATTGATCCACTCCCATATTTTTTGAGCCTTGATCCCATTATTTATTATTTTGACATTGTTACGGGCATGGGTATGCCTGCCTCATCCATATTCATGTCATACATTCTTTGTATCTCACCCATTGCTGGGAACCATTAATATAAAAACCAAAAGAAACCGTGGTTCGAACGAGGAAGCGCCGCTTCTTCACATGTCTCTCCAGTCTCTCCACTATCCCCATGATCCTATGATGTCTGTCGGCCATATGATGAGCTCCTGCCCTCACACATCAGGGGGAAATCTGTTAACACAAAAAATTGCTCACCTAGCTCTACATGGTCTAAACTACATACATACATCGTTTTCCTACCATTTCCCCCTTAGCTTTGACCTTCACAACTATGGTTTATTTTCATTCTCTCTCAAAAAGGCCAAAAAATCTCACAAAAGGGCTAAAACCCAAAAAAGGGCTAAAAACACAAAAAGGGGTTTAAACCCCTAAACAGGGCTTAAAACCCTAACTAGGGTTCCAAAACCCTAAAAGAGAGAAAATGACAAAAAACTTAAAAACTTATTATATAAATAATGTGAAGGTCTCCATCAACAAGATTCTTATCTCTTTTTCATTATTCTATCCAGTGAGTACGGTGAGAAACTATCATTCTCATAGTTTTCACACCATTTTGCCAATCATCCCATAGCCCCCCCATCTCCCACCTAGTACGTTGAGGCATCCTTTGTACCAACTAGCCTGTGGAGAGGCGGTCCATTTCCAAGATTGGGCACGGTGGCCCATTTTAAGAAAAAGAGGGTATAATTTTCATGTTTTATGTTTGTGTTTAGTTTAGTTGTATTTTCTTATTGGTTTTGTTTACTAATATTATTGTTTGTTGTAGCTATTTTCCATGAACTCTACCCTGATGTCTCATTGACAGAAGGGAGGTGATTTTGCACGTAGCACGGGTGAAAACCCCGCTACATGCGGTGCTAAAGTTCAACTTCGTACCCAAATCTGCAAAGAGACCCTTCCAAAAATTAGAAGTGAACTTGGTATCCCTGTCAGAAATTATTTCCTTAGGTAAGCCATGTAATCTGAAAATATCCTTCATGAATATTTTTGCAATGACATCAGCCTTATATGTGGAATGTGATGCCTTTGTCAACTCGTCCACCACAACCATGATGCAATCATGTTGTCTCACAGTCATTGGCAATCTTGTAATAAAATCCATGGAAATAACTTCCCATTTCCATTTTGGGACTGGCAAAGGCTGCAATAAACCCATTGGGTGTTGATGCTCAACCTTCACCTGCTGACATTTCATGCACTTAGAAATATACTCAATAGTGTTCTTTTTCATTCCTGGCCCAAAATACTACTTCCCGGTGGTAGCAATTGTCTTTTGATATCCTGGGTGACCAGAATATGGAGCTTGATGGATTTCATCCATAACAATTCTTCTCAAGTTTGCCACATTTGGAATATAAATTCTATTCTTCTAGACAATAATTTCATCTTCTTCCAATTTATATCCCTCGTACTTCTTTTCAAGGCTTTGTTGCTACAAATTGTCCTTTATCTGCACATACATTTCATCTTCAGCAGTATGATTAATAATCTATTGTCTCAAATATGATTGGAAAGTACTAAGAGATGCCACATGCATTTCATGCACCTTCTTGCTGAGTGCATCAACCACCTTATTTTCTTTTCCTTTTATTTGTTTGATTTCAAAAGCAAACTCACACAAAAACTCCCGACATCTAGCTTTCCTAGCATTTAAAGTTGGATGACCAAACAAGTATTTCAAACCATAGTGGTCTTTCATTTGCTCAAATTTTCTTCCCATTAAGTAATGTCTCCACATCTTGAGAGCATGTACTATGGCTCCAAGTTCTAAATCATGAGTAGCATAGTTCTTCTCATGCTCCTTCAACTTTCTGGACTCATAGCATACCACGTGGTTGTCTTGCATAAGAAATCCTCCAAGTCCTTGATTGCATGCATCAGTACACACCACAAAGTATTTTTATGGGTCTGCAGTTTTCAAAATTGGTGCACTTGTAAGAAGATTCTTCAATTGCTGGAAGCTCTCCTCTAATCTTGGTGTGCATTCAAAGTTTATCCCCTTCTTTTGCAAAGAAGTGATTGAATGTGCAACCTTGGAGAATCCTTCAATGAACCTCAGGTAGTATCCTGCAAGTGCCATAAAATATCTCACATCTGTCACATTTCTTGAGGTTGGCCAATTCATGATGGCCTCAATCTTTTTAGGGTCCACAAATCTTCCTTCCTCTGAGATAATGTGACCTGAATAATGAATTCTGTCTTATTAAAAAACACATTTGCTCAACATTGTATACAGTTTATGCTCCCTTAGCAATTTCAATGCCAGTCTTAGATGTTCTTCATGTTCTTCTTCATTCTTAGAATAAATATGAATGTCATCTAGGAATACAAGAACAAACTTGTCCAGATACTTGTTGAAAACACTATTCATGAGACACATAAATGTAGCTGGTGCATTTGTGGGACCAAATGGTACCAATACAAACTCACAGTGTCCATACATTGTTATGAAGGTTGTCTTATGAATATATTCATCTTTGATTCTTACCTAATGGTAACCATACATCAAGTCAATCTTTGAAAATACCTTTGCTCCTCTCATTTGATAAAAAAGGCCATCAATTCTAGGTAAAGGGAATTTATTCTTCACAATAACATTGTTCAAATGTATGTAATCAATACATAACCTGAGTGTCCCATATTTATTTTTCACAAATAGAGCTGGTGCTCCCCACAGGGACGCATTCATCCTAATATACTTCTTTTCCAACAACTCTTGCAGCTGCATTTTCAGCTCTAACAATTCTGGGGTGCTCATCCTATAGGGTGTCTTAGACACTCGTGCTGCTCCAGGCACAAGATCAATTGTAAATTCAACGTCTCTCTTTGGAGGAAGCCCTGAAATTTCATCAGGAAAAACATCCATGAATTCCTGCAATACATGAAGGTACTCCAACCTAGGAGTTTCATTCTATGCTTCCTCTAGAACATGGGTTGCATACAATTTGCAACCTTTCCTACAAAACTTCTTCAGCTGCATTGCTGAAATCTGCCTAACAGAAATCACTTTTAGAATGCCCCTTACAACCCTTTGGTTTCCTTCTTCATCCATGCATTCAAAATTCTTATTTTAACAATCAAGCTTAACTCTGTGCACTTCTAACCAGTCCATTCCAATGAGAATATCATAGGAACCAAGTGGTAGAACATTCAAGTTTGCATAAGTGAATAACCCATCCATGACTAATGGACATTTCTCTACCACTTCACTAACTTCTCTCCTAGTTCCAGTGGCTAGCTGAACTAACCATGATTTGCTATGCTTTAACTTCTTAAAAGAACAAATCTCAACAATTCTAGGAGTAATATAGCTGGGAGTAGATCCAGGGTCAGTCAAAACAGAAACAGATTTCTCAACAATCTTACCTTCAACTTCAACCACGATTGACTGATGATCTGCTTGACGGTCCTCTAGGGTTTCTTAAATTCTAGGGACAGTCCTTACTACTTGACCCACCATTTCAGCTCCTTGGATATTGTGAGCTTACCTTACATACCCATTCTCATGTGGAAATTTCATGCGCATATGGTTTCCTCCACATTCCCAACATTGGAGTGGTTCTATGATATGCTTTGGATCTCTTGGCCTGTCTCCCATCACTATGGATGGCTTAATCACAGCTTGTGATGGCTACCTCTGCTGATTTTAGAAGTGAGAGGGTTTGAAGCCTTTCTTCCTTTGGTCGAACTTCTCATTCCTCTTGTCCTTCCATGCCTTATGGATACCAGGTTTGCTTTTGTTCTGATCATAGCAATACTTGGCCTTTCTTATAGCCTCTTCTAGAGTTCTAGGTTCATCAAACTCAATTTTGTCTTTGTCTAGATCAGGTAATCCACTTAGGAAACCTTGGATTTTCACTTTATCATCCCTGATATACCTGACATACCTCAATAGTTCCAAGAATTTGTTCGCATATTCTTCCATGGTCAGCTATCCCAATTTGAGCTCATGGAACTCTTTAATCTTACCATTATAGTACTTGTCAGAGAGGTACTTTTGCTTGAAATACTTCTTGAACTACTTCCACACGATCTTTCTGTCATTGATCTTCTTTACTTGCCTAAGGTGCTCCCACCATATAGAAGCTCTTCCGTTCAGATTAAAGATCGCTACCCTTGCCTTCATATTTCCCAAGTAGTCTTGGACTTGGAAATAATTTCTCATCCCAAGAAACCAAGCTTCAACTTTTTGACCAGATTTTACCTCACCATTAAAGGTAGGAGGCTTTGCCTTCTTAAATTCATCACGTGAATTGTTCCGGTAATGCCTCTTCCTCTTATTCTCGTGCGATGAAGAGCTTGAACCCCCAGTGGATCCTTCAGAGTCAGATGATCCACTAGAAGACCTTTTTCTTCTTTTGGCACTTCTCCTACTTCCTTCCAGATTTACTCCCTGATGCCCAAAGTTCATATGCCTTTGGATGTCTGTCAAACTCAACAACATGGTTGCATTCAACTGATTCTGCTCTTCCCGAGCTCTAATCATCCTCTCATTATCTTCTCTTCAACTTTGCAATCCCACCCTTGGGCTTCTCATGGTGGCTGCAATATATGGGGGAGTATCTTGATATCTTCTTCCATTAGATTATGTTTCAACATTCCCAACTCGAATGTTTTTCCCCATAGCATCTGCCTTGTACTCATAGGGATCCTGTGCATCATTCATGCTGTTGATTCTCATGGCCAAGTCAAAACCAACCTTTTCGAACTACACTATGAATCTGCAAAATGTGTTAATAAACATATTGTTAATTGTGTAACAATTTCATAATTTAAACACATTGTTTGTTGCGTAACAATGGTGTTGCAACCAATAGCTATGAAAAATATTCACTTGGCCCATCTAGGCCCAATGTTGTAACCAACAGTTCTGAAAACTATTCACTTGGCCTATTTAGGCCCAATGTTGTAACCAACAACTCTGATACCATATTATCACATCCCATCATGCATTCGAGGAGAACGCGGACACTAATCTTGCTCTGATATACCACGGTGTACATGAAATCGGTGCCCATACACCAAACTGATATGTGGAAGAACTTAAAACTTATTATTTCTTTCTCTTTAAAACAATCATTGGTCATATAACATCCTTTAATATTCATTCTCAGGCTTAAAAACCACTCTAACAGTTGTTCCATAGCTCACAGATCCATTCTGCGACCAAAAAAACCTTTTCCGCACTGAACCTGTCCTTTTCACCTTCCACATTCCTCAATGCGGCTTGTGGCAAGAGGAACTCTGCAAAACACCATTGTGATTTCCTGCCTTTCTGCCTTTCCACATTCCATTGTGTACTTCAAGAATTGGAAACTTAACATACGACGAAATCATCTCACCGCATTCCACCTTCCTCATTCCTCCTTTCTTCCTTCCGCTGCGGACTTCGGGAATCAGAAACTTAACATGCGATGAAATCATTTATCCACATTTTTGCCTTCCGCCTTCCACCGTGGAATGCAAGAATCAAAAAATTAACAAACAACACGTTCATTTGTTCACCTTCGGCTTTCCGCCTTCCACAGACGAAATCTGGATTGCGGAAAACCAAAACATGGCCTCATTTCTCTTTCTGATTTCTGCTTCCCGCCTTCTACCTTTCGTCGCGAACTCTGGGGTGCGAAAACACTTAAGTCAGATGCATTCTGACTCTATAACCAGAATTCTAGCTTCCATGAACTTAAGCAAAATGCATTGGAACCAAAAACATATGCAGATGTAAAATGCAGGGACAGTTGACAACAATAAACTCTACTTAAATCTTTAATGAGCATTCAACATAATGAGTACATTCATATGCAAATACATTGCAAAAATAATACACAGAGAATACTTATCTTGAAGATGAAGTTGTCCCGCAACTGGCTATGTTGCTGCAACGTTCCACCCAACCATAGGCGAGTTGTGTTCATCAATCTCTCAACACAACTGCCACCCCCAATCTGGGCATGATTTCCACAAGGAACTAGGGAACAACAGGCTCACACATAGCTATAACACATCAAACATAGTCAATCCAACCTAAAGTTGGGTTTATCAGATTGTCCAGCCAAGCCAATACACAATTGGGTTTATCAGGCTGTAGGAAAACAAGCCAATACATTGCTGGGTTTATCAAGCTACTCAGCCAATCCAACTAACAATTGGGTTTATCAGACTGTACATAGTGAAGCCGACATTCACATTGAGGACCAGCCAAGCCAACTAACAAATGGGTTTACTAGGCTACTCAGCCAAGCCATCACACTACTGGGTTTATTAGGCTTCTCAGCCAAGCGAGCAAACAGTTGGGTTTATCATGATGTCCAGCCAAGGGTCACACATGGCCAAATGCACAACAAGACACATCCAAGCCAACACACCTTTGGGTTTATCAGGCTGCTCAACCAAGCCAATATACGATTGGGTTTATCAGGCTGCCCAGCCAAGCCAATATACCATTGGGTTTATCAGGATGTCAGCCAAGCCAATCTATGTTTGGGTTTATCAGGCTGCTAAGGTAGTTGAAAGGAAGAATGGCTAAGGTAGTGGCTCATTTAAGAGCTAGGGACACCTCCACAAGATCTATCTGGCCTGGAATCTACAATACCTACACACCCAACACAAGGAAGTATCCCCTTCTCTGCTACATAGTCCCTCGAGATATACCTTCCCTTCCAGTGCTCTTCAGGATGTGCATAGAAGATTCACCAACCACTCTTATCTTTTTGTGAGGTTCCTCTCTTCACTAGGTTTATCAATCCCATTCAACATCTGTTCCACTCCTAAGTCTTGCGTACTATTCAGACCCAAAATAGGGCACACATAACAACAACCAGAAGGAAACACTATAACACAAGGCTCCACTTTGTAATATAGAAAAACACTGCAGAACGCGTAGCAATGCTCTTCTATCTCTCACTGCGCCTGTAGGGTGACACTCTGCGTAAGGATAATGCTGCAGAAAAAAAACCCACAAATGAATAGCTCCCCCCGCAACTCAAGATAGTGAATCATGCATAATGGATCGGGATGGAATGGAATAACCATTAAAACGTTTTGAGCGACTCCCCAAATGATGGGATGGGCACACATTCATGTGATTGCTTGCTTCAGAAGCAAGAATGTGGCTTCCCCAGGTTGTGGGCTGCAGGCTTGCTCAGACATGAAATCTGATTGCCATGGCTTGCTTTGCCCAAGGGATTAACTGCCTCAACCGCTATTCTGGAAGAATTGAATGATTGAGTGCAAAGGACAAAAACGTAGTCGAGGGCTTATATATTCTCCCATTGACATCTGGACTCACCCTATGGTTTAGGGGTTTGGAAAATTCCCCTCTGTGTTCCTTGTGAAATCATGCCCCCATCTCTTACGTTGCAGTGCATAGCTAGTTGTGGTATTTTATTAATTTGTATATTTACATGATGACTTCAAAATGTAATGTGCCTGATTTAGCACTGGAACCAACGACATCAACCTTGATAGTCGATACACGAAACACCAAATCAATGGAAAGGCCTTGGCCTTGAGCTCCTCGCCATGATTTAAATACAGTATATACATCATGTACAATTTTAATACCATGGGGTCAAAACCGGAGTGTTACAGACAAAGGGATGCAGACTCAAGTATGAAAGGCTGAGGCACAGTTCCACTATAATGGCTTTTCTCTCACAAGTTGTCCTCCTTCAATGCTTCTAAGTAGCTCAATATATATCCCTTCAATGAGAAGTGAAGGGTCGAATCAGAGCGTTTCCCAACATATGGAAGGCCAAGAGTCAAGTTATTCGTTACTTGATGAGGGGAAAATTCAAATATTTATTTTTTTTAGCATATTTCCCAATGTATGCAAGTCATAGTGGAGCAAGATGCATATACACACAGGCTATAAACTAGTACCTGCGTATACCCATAAACATGAATTTAAAAGGGGTTTTTTGGAGCATCAAAGTAATACTGAGCAAAGGGGGTACAAGAAGTCTGCATAGGGACATGTATAGGCCATAAAAACACGATATATAGAGCGTGGAAAATCCATCTATAATAAATGCCCCCTAATGTGTGAGGTCATACGAGGAACATGATGGCTAGAATACATTACAATAGTCCCAGGAGTGGAGTAATGAAGACCGAGGTAGAAAAAACAACCACTCATCAATACAATACAATGATATATCTCTACATGTGACTGCAAATATGAAGTGTAGCAGTCCCCAGATACACAATAGTATAATGGCCATGAATAGGCATAATAGACATATGTCATATGTGGTCATCACCACGTACAATATACAATGAAACAAGATTTTTATGCTGAATCAAGACATCTGATAGTACACTGGAATCTGGTCATGAGAATTGATATCTCATAGATATTGGCACAATCAAGGAGGTAGCATATATGAAATGCCACCAAGCTCGGAGGTCTTCTACACAAATCGCTGCTAGTACACGCCCCATCAAGTGAATAAAGGTGTCAAGGTCGAACATGATGGGCCATTGTCTGATTACCGGTCATTGATGTATACCGTTAATAGACGTGAGATATCCCATCAATAATGATAATGGGAACCAAGGTACAAAGTGCAATCAAACAAGTGTGAATAGATGTGTTGAGGTCGGATACTTGAGAGATTCCATCGATCAAGGGACCTTGATGTATTCCCGAATCTGTTAATGGCTAGAGAACCTAAAACTAATGATTGCAAGTCTCAAGGCACTCAATGGACTCTATATCCCTATTCCATAATAAATGATATGAAGTCGATGGAATGGAATCCGCTGGAAGGAGGAGATTAAGGCATGCCCTATCAACCAACATGAGGTACACATCAACGCTGGATAATTTTGAATAAATCGGGCGAACTAGATGTGCACAAACCAGTAACTGTATCGGGAATGGCCAACATGCAAATACAAGATAATTGAGGAATGGTCGACTTAGGCTAAAAACTTCCTTCAAATAAGAGCATAAAGTAGATGAAGACTCATAGGAAGCATCTACTCAACATGGAAACCGGGACAACTCTGTGACATAGGAGGCATCGACAGAGGCTCCATAGGGACTGGAAGCATAACCAATCAGTGGAGAAAACTCATAATAACGAGTACAACTCCTAAACTCATACTAATAACCCAACCAATGGATGGAATATACAGTGCTCTGATCGAAGGAAACACGACATGACAATTGCAAAATAGAAAGTAATATCATTTCTCGTCCGACTTTTTATGTTTTTTGATTTTTTGGTCTTTCTCATATTGGAAAGCTTGAAAAATAATAAAATTGCTTATAGTACAAAATTACGAGGAAACGAGTGTCACGGGAAAGCAAACTAGTTCCAAGTAGTGGAACATACCTATGCTTAATGCAAGGAAGCGTAAGCAGGATAAGGACACTCGAGGAGATGTCTCCTCCAAGTATGGGATAATCAAGCTGCAAAAGACATATGGAAAGCTCTGCTTGGATATGATTGAGACACGCTCAGGCCATATGGATTATAGAACTGAATTAGGGAGTCGAGGTAAATCTCAATACGGCAAGAGGACGTATGAAATGCAATTACATCTTGATATAAATGGGAGTCCCTATGGGAGATGGCCAACATAAAGTTCAAGAAAGAATATGAGGTTCTTTCTCAAAGACATGGCGGAACTAGAAGGGACTCCCAGACCTAAGGGATCTATCTAGGGCACCCATGAGTAGGAAATCTCTATCACTTATGTAATGCCACTTCTAGTAGTAGTGTGAAGGTTCTGTAACATCACAAAGTGGGTTCGTACCTATGGTTAAGGTGACATAGTCATAGGATAGTGCATGATGCACGCAGAAAAGTAACCCTATCCTATATGCCAATTTGATGTTATACCTGTCACATGCACAAATGGGTCAAAGCCTCGATGAAAGTGCACCCAAAGCGGGTCCCTACACAACAATATTAGGATAAACAAATGAAAACGTGTTAATAAAAATCCAAACTATAGGCCAAGTGGGTAAAAATTTAAAAAGAAATTTGATAAATAGTAAAAAATAACATTTTTACCATACCATTTTGTTTTTTACCCAAACTAGTGCATTTGGATCCATTTGGACTTTGAACTTCAAACGTCGATTTTGGGAGCTATGGACCACGGAATCCAGAGCCGTCAGGACCAGGTAGTTCCTAATATCATTTCTCATCTATTTCATGCATTTATTTTTAGTTTTCATGGTGGGTTTTTAATCTTAGAGAAACCGCAAATGGGTATCCTGACCCATGCAGGTCAAAGACTATCAGGTCACGTATAGGGCCTGATGTACGCGGGAATGACAAATCCTGCCTGCGTATATACACTACTGTCAATAAAAAATGTCATGTATAGGGACAGGTATGCCAAATTTAATGGAAAATTCTCAGAAAAAAATTGATGTTTCTTTGCAGGATGGTTTTGGAATGGAGAGAGTGTGAGCATGAGGATGTTGATAGGGAAGTCCGTCGAGATATAAATGCTCAACAAGCCTTAAAAATATGTGGATTGTACAAGTTTTGGAATCTTGGGGGTTTGAGGTCCCAACCAAGACTTCTTTAGATGTTTGTGGATTACTGGGACCTAGACATAGAGGCCTTTCAACTAGATGGTATGCCATTGAGACTAGAAGTAGAGGACATCTACTTCATCACATGACTATTCCACTGAGGCGAGGTAGTAAACCTACGAGCTCATGGAGTGGGTGGAGGACTAACTATCGAGGAGTATATAGCCATGTATTTCCTTCTAGACACAAAGAAGATCGAAAGTCAAGTTTCGGTGAACGCCATCGAGAACCTTAGTCTCAAGGTTATAGTTTTGGTATTAGCCAAGATAGCAGGTTTGGCATCACTTCATCAGTCTTCCAGGCCTCTCATGTTCTACTTGGTAGAGTGTATGAGACCTACAATGTCTGATTGAAGCACATCATTTCTAAGCATTATGAAACAAAAAATAACAAACTGTAAACTGGGTAGGATAAAGAACTTTGGGTTCGTCAACATACTGTTAAATTTCATCTTCGAGAGGGTATCAGGCCTTAACCCTAGAGTTGAGGTCCCTCCTTATATTCTATGAGATTCGGACCAAACCCATTGGGCAAAGGTGATGCAACGGTTAGGGGGAGGTCGGACACCCAGTCTTTTCCCACCGGACTTCTACCATTGGTGGCAGCGACAGATCGTTGTCGTGGACAACTATCCCTATGCAGGGATTGAATTCAATGGATTGGACATGCCACTAAAACCCGGGGACGCATATGGTGATATAGGTAAAATCCCAAACGTGTTTTGAATTTTTTTGTATTTTTTATATATAAGGAAATCAAAAACATGTTTTTGGCAGTATCATGTACTTACATTGATTATGTGTGTGTAGATGTGGGTCTGCGACGACCGGATGGTTTCCCCCGACATCGTCGGAGGGGACGAGGGGATGAGATGATCGGTGTAGATGCAGAGCGGACGATCCAAAACATACATGGAAACTTCTCCAAGATGACACAGAGGATACCCATGGTGCAAGTTGAGTACTTTCTCAAGGCTATGCAGATACATGTAGTAGGGGTACCCCTTCTGTGGGTTAGACTATTCCGGCGGTTGGCCAATGCAGTTGTTTGTTATCATGATCATCACCCAAGCCCACAAGAATAGATGCCTGGATAAAAATTTTGTATCGACCACATATTTTTTGGTGGCTTGAAGCCCCGTTTTTGCATCATGACATTTTGTACTGTGACACCATTTTGAACTATATTCAGAAATAAAAAACTTATAGCGATCGGCTTGATGTATTTACATGTGTGTTTAAATGTGAATGGAATGTGTATGCTTCATTATTGATGTGAGAAATACCAATCTAAAACATAATTTGCATATGAATTGGCAACAGGATTGTAAATCCTAGGTATATGAATGTATATAATGTAGTCAAATTGTCATTCTAACAATCTTACCCATAAGAACCTTCGTAATAATGTAGGATCCCTAATATGGCACAAGCCATTTAACTGTGACACAATTAGTTGTGAGTCAAGGCTGACTTCAAGAAATCGAAAACCATTAGAAATGGCGTCACATAGTAGTTCAATCACGACACTATACTCAACAACATTGTTTGACGATGGTCGGACACACACACCTCCTGAAGACACCACATGACCCTGTGGTGCATAGCTGACCCAAGCATCCGAATATAAGTTCTGGGTATAGCGGTTGGCACCATTAGCGAATCCTAAGTACAACGAAGACTTCGTCGACATCTGCCACAAAAAGAGGAAGCACATCAATGAACCGATAACACTACAAGGGACAAAAAAGAAAACTATGCAAACTATACAATAATATACAAGATATCAGCCTCGGAGAAAGGTTGGGAATAATATTTTTTGAGATAGAGATTTTTTTCTAGGCTCCTCCAAGGCAGTCCCTTCATAATATTCTGTCTCATAGGCACCTTTCTCTAAGACAAATTTTACCACGTAAGGCCCATGCCACATGGGGTTAAACTTACCCACCCCTAACGGTTCGCTAGCTTGGTCATACAAGAGGACCAAGTCATCTTCATTAAATATACATGGATAGACAGATTTATCATACCGATCCTTAACATGACCATTATTAATATCTAGAGCCATTACAACATCCCGACGCTGCTCATCAAGTTGCTCTAAGTGGACCAAACGCTCTTCCAATTTAGAAGTTTCCAGTAAAATCTATATGGCTAGTTTCAACGAGGGAATTTCGCATTCAACCGGTAAAACCGATTCACCCCATGTACTAGTTGATATGGAGAAAACCTGGTGGCGGTATTGACTGCGGTTTGGCAAGCCCACAAAGCAGTGTAAAGCATAATGTACCGGTTGGTTTTGATTTGTGTGATGGTTCTTTGCTAGTGTGTGATGGTTCTTTGCAGAATGGCCTTAAGGGTAGTAAGAAGAAGAGTACTCTTGCTTATACCTCAGTTTCGTAGCTAACTTGTCCATCATCTTGTTTTGAAAGTGCCTGCCATGGTCAGTGACAAGCTCTTTCGGGATCCCGAACAGAGTGATAATCTTATTGAATACAAAATGATCGGTCGTCTCACCATTAGATTTAATTGTAGGCATAACCTCTTCCCATTTCGTGAAATAGTCCATGTCCACTATAATGTAATGGTGCCCCCTAGGCGAAGCTAGGTTGCAATCCATAAAGTACACCCCCACTTGGTGAATGGATCGACGGTGATAATAGGGTGTAACGGGGAGGGATGCAAGCACACATTTCGTGAAAACACCTGGCAAGGGTGGCACCGCTTGACCGCATTAACGCAATCTTTGAATATCATCAACCAATAATAACCCACTCTAATGATTTTTTGGGTTGTCACCACCACACACCCCACTGTGGCAGTCATTCAACACAGTCTCAGCCTCATCATGGGTCAAACACCAACGCAAAATGGAATCCACCCCTCGACGATACAAGGTGTCACCGATAATAAGGTAGTTCTTAGAATTATGTCGTAAGCGTCGACATTCATTCCATGAGAGGTGAGGAGGAACCCTTAAAGTCTGAAGATAGATGATGATGTCACCATACCAAGGGTCCACAGTCAAAACGAGGAAGATCTGCTCATACACAAATGAATCCTCATGGATCTCATCCTCATCCAGACTAGGGAGATCTGGCACGAGCTCAAAAAAAACTAATGACTTCTTCGACTTTGCCGAAACAAACTCGAGGTCGAATTCTTGCAAAATAATAATCCATTTATTGTATTCCCCCTCTACCATTCATCTAGTCAAGACAAACTAAAATGGATTGATATGAGCTATTACCATAGTCTAGAGAAGTAATATATATTGTCTCAACCGTTCTACTGCATGAATAGTCACTAAGGCCAACTTCTCTACGTGACTATATCAAAGTTATGCATCAATGAGATTCCAGATAAGATAGTAGATAACGTGCTCATGGAGCTCATCATCCTCTTGAACCCGAACCATCCTAATCGTCTATTGAGACGTGACCACATACAATAGGAAATCACAGCTATAGTCAGGTGGACTAAGCATGGGGGTTGATGCCAAGAATTTATTAATTCCGTTGAAGGACTCTTGGGCTTGATCATCCCATATGAACGAAGTATCCTTCTTCAATAGATGCATCAAAACATTGGTCAAACTGGAAAAATTGATGACAAATCTCCGTAAGAAGTTAGTCAGCCCTTGGAGACTTTGAAGATGTGTAATCGTTCCTAGGGGAGACAATCATAGTATTGTCTCAACCTTCAAAGGATCGACCCTAATCCCCTCCTTGGACATGATAAACCCTAATAACCGACCCACTTTCACACAAAAGATGCACTTTTTAGGGTTTAACTGGATTTGATAATGACATTATCTTTTAAAAAACAAGTGCAAATTATCTAGGTGATCCACTCTCAAACAAGAGTGAGTAGCTAAATCGTCCATATAAAAATCAATAATACGCTTAAGGTCGTGGAAAGCAAAGGTCATGGCCCGCTGAAAGGTAGCTTTGGTGTTTTTAAGGCCGAAAGGCATCTTCCGGTATGCAAACATACCCCAAGGACAAATGAAATCAATCTTGTGTTGATCCTCAGGTTTAATTTGGATTTGATTATTCCCTGAAAAACCGTCCATAAACGAGAATACTTTGCACCCAACACAGTCATCCAAAATCTGGTTTATGAATGATGTGGGGAAATTATCTTTTGGACAAGCCTTATTCAGGTCTTTGAAGTCTGTGCACACACGGATGATCCCCTGCTTCTTATCAACCAAAACGGGATTGGATAACCATTCAGTTAAGGGAACCAGATAGATAAATCCAGCTTTGAGTAACTTTTCTATCTCCTCCTTAATGGTAGGTGCCTTACGAGGGTTCATTGCACATAAATGTTGTCGAACAAGTTTAGCATCAAGATACGTTTTAATCTCATGTTCAACAATACGAGGGTCTATTCTCGGCATATCGTAATACGACCAAGCAAAAACATCACGAAATTCTTTAAAAAGATCGGTGTATATCTTAATTTCATTGGGAGAACAATTTGCACCAATGTAAACATTTTCGATTTTGTCAGGGCTCCGAGAAATGTTGATAGGAATCGTAGGTGATAGATTCACCATGTTCCCTTCGGCATATACACCATGAGTGCCTAATGGGATCACATGATACCCAACATTCTCGCCAAGGGTCGTCCTAAAGTCATCATGCTTAATTCATTCGAGTTCTGAGAGAAAGTAAGAGTGATGGTGCCACTCCCCCCAAGGCCGTTCAGGGCCATTCATGGCCTCGAGAATTGCTTCACCTAAAGGAAAAAAATCATCAAGGCAATCATGTGAGCATGATGATGCAATCTCCCAAGCAGACAATGTAAGGAGATACTCCTCTTCCGTCCTCGAAGAGGAAGGACCAGGGTCTGTTGTGGAATCAAGAATGGCTTGATAAGAAACCTCTGCTACAGACAACAATATCTCCATCTTGGTAGGTCTAGAGTCTTCATATGAAGTTCTTGGAGAAGGGAGAGTCCAAGGGTCATCCAAATACATAGTGCGAAATGGGACCAAACTCAACGACGATGAATCACTACTAAGAGTGGAACCAATAGCTAGGATTGGTGATGAAATATTGAAAGATCCCATCAATGACGGATACATTCCAACACTAACATTATCTATTGTTGGATAAGAATGATCAATAACCAGGATTGTGGATCCCGACGATGCAGTCGAATTGGAATTATCGAATGACATTTGTTCGATCGTGACAATCCGATCCTCAAAATGGAAGGAAATGACACAAAAAATAGAAGACACGACTGCTTTCATAGCGTAAGTCCAGTTTCGGCCCCGTAAAAGATTGTAGTCAAGGGGCACGTTAACCACCTCAACCTCGATCAACACGGTCTTCCCTTCAATCTGCACTTGAAGACAGAGAAGGATACCATACGGGAAAAAAGAATGTCCATCAAACGCGGTCAACATTGTCATAGATTTTGACAACGTGGGTGAGCCAAGGCCTTTCCAACAAGCCAGTGACATCACAGAGGCCGCAACACCTTCATCAACAACTGTGCATTTGATCATGTTATTCACACACTCCACATGGACCAAGAAGGTCACATGGTAAGGAAAGTGAGGCTGGACCTTGTGAGTTTCAAATCTAACTATCGTGGAAGGGCTAGGATCAACCACCCCAAGAGCAGTCAACAACAGTCTCCTCTGCGAAGGACAAGTTTGAAGAAATTCTAGAGCTGACATCATACATGGAGTTTGACCCAAGTCCTCAAAAATGGAATAATGTTGGGCGGCTCGAGCATTAGGATTGTGCCCCGAGCGCTTTAGGACTCCCTTAGGCATACGAGGTATAGCTTCAGGCTTATTCATATGCAAAGGATTCTCAGGAGGTGTAGGCTCTTCACCCATGTTGGGCTGTGACGAACCATAATCTTTTGAGTGAGTCACAATATTAGAAGCTGACATCATGTTGACACAACCATGGCCACCTTCTGCATTCGGTGGGTTTTGATGCCCACCAGAAGTACTTTCGGTGTCCACGTTCCTCGAAGCCATATTTTGATTATGAGGTAAAGGGTTATTCAACATAGTTGGGCTCTGTGAGATGAACTTCAAGGCATCCTCAATATGAGGGCACAAGTATGTGAGATGGTATCCCCCACAAAACTTGCAAGCGAATTTAACCTTCTGCTTAGGATTCTTGTCGCCCCAACATTATCTCCATTCTTGTCAACGTTTTAGTTCTCCTTTTTATTCCCCACCCTTTTATTATTTCTTCCATTCCTTCTATTCCTTTTGGGTTGTTGGTTACCCTTTTGGTCTGACGAATGCACCGAGAGCACATCCGTGGACTGGGTGGGATTAGACGAAGCCATATCTTGTTCGGCCCTAGAGTGATTAATAGACAAAATTCGCATTTGATTTGTAATTTGGTCTACGACTTTGGTATTCGTGGAGCCAACAATACCATCAACATGTGTCCCAGGTTTGAACTTAGGTTCAAAGTTTGACCATGGCACTTCAGGGATAATCTCATAAAGGAGCCCAGATTGAGCATAAATCAAGTCCAACTGCTAAGCTCTAAAGATATCCTACTCCTCATTCATCACTCCAGATGTCGAAACATCCGTCGCAATATAAGGCAATAAGGATTTGAGGAACCATTCCAACAAAAGCTAAGGTGGAATGTTGGCTTTAATCAACCTCTTTCGTCTGCGCCACTCTTGAATATGGTCAGATATGTTCTTGGCTTTATCTTGCCGAAATGTCGACAAGATCTCTATGTCAATATCATAACGTACCGGTAGATAAAATTGGATAAGAAAGGTCACGTCTAAGTCATTAAACGTCCGGTATGTGCCCCCAGGTAATTCTATATACCATTTCACGGCAGAACCCGTGAGGGTGCGTTGAAATAGTAGTAAAAGAATAGAGTCATGGTTCAATGAGTTCGAAGAGCACTAGAGGTGGAAAGTAGTCACATGCTCTCCGGGGTCCTTGCCACTCTTACCTTAAAAATTCAGGATGTTCAAAGGAATCTTGGAAGGAACAACCAACCATATCGGATCATGAGATACTGGATCATTGGTCAACTTTGAAAGGTCAGGACAATTCAAAGTAACCAAGAAAGGGAGTCTAGGTGGTGCCATATGGTTCCATGCTCCCTGAAAAGGTTGGTTCATATAATGCTGATTGTGGTAAAGTCCATGGCCTTGGCCAACCGGATAATAACCACCTCCTGTATGACCCATAAAAGGCTACACGTGAATGTGATAGTTTGGTATGCCTTAAGGATAAGGCGCCATATAACCATAGTCATAGGATTGATAGACAAGTTGACCCCCAGACACATATGGAGGTACGTAAGCTCTTGACACAAATACACGAACTGACAAGGGAACAAGATGGTTAAATGGAGCACCACTTCTTGAAGGACCGTGCGTGATATAAGGAGGATATGACATAAGCAAGGCATTTGAAGGAATAGGTGTGGTGGACGATGGGACATAAGATGGAATGTAATATGTGGCCCTGACATTCACTTGTCTATTTTCAGCTCCGAAAGAGTGAGAATCAATGTTATGATAGGATGAAGGGAGCAAATATCCTCCCACAAATGGAGCAGAAGGTGCAATATGACTGCTCCCAAATCTATCAACGAGGAAAGGGGTTGTGGTGCCCCCAATCCCAACGAAAGGGTCCATACTAGGATCAATGATAGATGACAGGATAGTAGTAGTAAGGTCTGACATGCCAAATGTAAAATGACTTGTGCTAGAGGGAATGTGATGAGTCTCACCACTCGACCTTCCCAAGGAAAACCTCCGATGGACAGTTGGAAAGTCTGACAATTGGGGCCGTGTATTATAGGAAGTTCCATCCTTGTGAGGGTCCATGTCAACTACAGTCCCAGGTTTCTAGACGGTATCATTCCTCATTCTAGAGGATGGAGAAGGAGGGAACTCCAGGTTCTTAGATGTAGTACTCATAGTGAGAACAGTGTGTGAATCACAATGCATAAAATTTTTCCTAGAATGCCTAGTCCTCTTCTAAGGAGGAGGAGAAGGTTCGCAAGGTGAAAGCCCCACAAGACATCGATATCGACGAAGCATCGAAAATTGATCCACGATGACTCCAAAAAATTAAAAATACTCAACAAAGTACGATCCTTATATCCAACTAACGCACAAAGAGCACACCCCTAAGTAAAGCTAAGTTAGATGCAAACAAGCCAAGAGGGAGGATAAGTGAGCTTCTAAATGCAGCGAGTATGTCTTGCCTAGGAGAGGCATGAGACTCCCATACACTACAATTGGAGGTGTGTAACCAATTATAGTGGCCCTCAGCTTCAACACATATAACAACTATATTGTTCGACCCCTATTTGGACATGACACTCACATAATAGCCTTTGCAAGTACCCCCCGTGATACCTAGGTAAGGCAACTAAGGTCACCTCAATATAACTAATGCTTAGACAGATAGTCACATGCGGGATCTACCATATGGGAAAGGTAACAAATCCCGAAGCTCGAAAGCACCAAAGGTACCTCAAAACCCCCTAGATACGAATAAGATCCTGGAAATATCTTTGGCACTCAACAAAAAGTGGCAAGGGGATATTCCCACCACTGACATGTACACTACCTCGTGCTTAAATCCTGTGTAAGAGGAGCCTCATGAGAACACCAATTATACCAAGGATTTCACTTCTCACCTGGACAGGCACCTAATTGTTTTGTTTCATAGTCTTGGAAATATTTACTCACGACACCCCATTCCAAGACTCTACAGCCTAAGCTTGTTGTTGCGCCTCTATCAAATAAAAAGTGTAATAAATTTTAAGTTAAGTGTTAATTTTAATAGTTGTGATTACTCAATGGTAATGGACGTGTAACTAGTGATATTATGACTCAACAACGAAATAAATATGCACACCTAAAAAACAATGCCAAGTGCAACTTGTTTTTAAACATGAAAAGGATGTACGCCACTACACGAAATGCACAAATTTATTCTTCAAATGTCGATGCAATCATTCCTATATGAAATCCTAAACACTATTTCATCTAACCAAACCTAATGCAAGTACCATTTCAATGCAAATGCATAATGCAAAACATGCCAAAAATAAAAATGTTTTTGCATTTTGATTATAAATGTCATGAAAATGCAATAAACATACTTTATAAACTCCCAAACCTCGCAGCAAGTATTAGACACACGCCGAGCAAGACATTGTGACCAAGAAGTCTAATTCACTAATAATAAAACAAAAAGGAGATAAATGACAATAACAACTCTTAAGAAAAAGAAAGAAAAAGTCGTTTCTGGTTAGCACAAAAGCAGTAAACAAGCAACACAAGCACCTAGGAAGACTCATCAACACTCACAACCCACCCATAATTTCCCCAAAATCAAGATCTCAATAAAAAAGAGAGGTGTACGCGACTGTTCACAGAAAACCTGCATACATACATGACTATATGTACTACAGCTTGCGTGTATACGTGATTTTTACCTCTATGACCCGCGTATACAAAGAGATAGGTGGTAAAAAGGTAGGCTAAGACTTAGATTACTTCAAAGGACTTCCAATGGGTTAACACACTCGTGAACGCGACATAAAAACACTGAGAAGCAGAGAGCAAATCAAGTACATTATGCACCCAAAACCCAACAAAAAGGAAATTCCCCAGCGGAGTCGCCAATTCTGTTACAGTGAAAACTTTCTATGGCTTGGGGTGGACCACAACAGACAGTATGACACCAGGAATCAATCCATTTCCAACATGCTAAAGATATAAAACAAGACTAACACTAAGGGATGGGAATTGTACCTTATTCTGGACGTTTGTAGAATATCCCCATTGAGCTTTCAATCACTCTTGAACCTACATTCCATCCTCAACAACAACGAAATTCATAAGCATGATAGATATAAAGTGTTAGAAGCTACTCTAGCATATTGAAATCCAACATATAATCAAATCAACTACATCCATGGATACAAATATTCATAGTTACACATGTAACATATGAGAAATGGATATTTCTATTAATGTAAACAACGATACAAATGACAACCTCTGTCGGGACCTCGTCAAAATCGAGAAACCGAGTCCTCCACTACTTCAATCCTCTTTGTAAAAGGAAAGTTCACAAAGACAAAGGCAAGCTTGGGAAGGAGCACTAATGACTGTTCCAAGGACAAAGGGATGCAAACTCAAGTATGCAAGAATGGGGCAGAATTCCACTATAATTTCATTGCTCTCACAAGTTCTCCTCCTTCAATGCTTCCAAGTAGCTCAATATATATCCCTTCAATGAGAAGTGAAGGGTCGAATCAGAGTGTTTCTCAGCATATGGAAGGCCAAGAGTTAAGTTATTCGTTACTTGATGAGGGAAAACTCCAAATATTTATTTTTTGAGAATTTTCCCGATGTACGCGGGTCATAGTGGAGCAAGGTGCATGTGCATGCGGGCTGTGAATTGGTGACCCACATATACCCATAAACATGACTTTAAAAGGAGTTTTCTAGAGCATCAAAGTAATACTAAGCAAAGGGGGTACAGGGAGTCTGCATAGGGACAGGGACAGGCCATAAAAACATGATATATTGAGCGTGGAAAATACATCCCCAAGCCCTAATTGTTGTGAGTCCTAGGGGCATTAGATCTTGGTGGAAAATTGCTTTATTTCTCACCAATATTATCTTCTAATAAATGAAATTAGGTAAAGCATTATGGGGCTGTTAAAAAACTAGTTTTTTGCAAGAGATCCTTTTTATTTTTGTGTCATTTTCTAAATATATCTCTCCAATGATTTTCCATGCTTTATATGTTGCAAATATCTTGTAATGATAAATACCATACGTGCTAAGAGTATTTGCATTCAAGAAATTCGTCTTTGTGATTTTCTCTACTTTCTTTGCACAAAACACATCTAGAGGGCTCATTTATCCCTAGTTTGCGTAATAACCATATACATTTGCATTCGGGTTTTGTCTAACACTTCAACTATATGGTTCTTCTCCTATTTGGATCGTCTAATATTCTAACATTGATCCAAGATATTTGGTCAAATATTGAAAAAATTAATGTATGTACATGTTTTAGAGGATAACTTTTGTCACACTTTTTTAGCAATTGAGGATGGATTTCAAAAATAAAAAACATGGGTTTTTTCCTACAACAGGGTAAATTGAGTACCACAATAGGTAGTTTCCCAAAATAAACAATGATTTAAGGGTTGTGGATGGATCTCTAAAGCATAATTTTCTAGATTTCATAAATTTCGATTTCTAGAAAAACGACCAATCAATGGAGCAACCACCTAATTGGGGATTAGATATATCCTCCTCTTTATTATTTGAACCAACATAATAAGGACATGCGAGTTGGTTTTAGATCCACCTATTAAGGGATCACAAGTTGGTTGTAGATCCACTTGTTGTGGGATAAACTCTATCCATGTAATCTCTTCTCCTTTTATGAAATTTGTGTCTAAAAATGAGACATGAATTCTCTAAAAGGGGGTTGGGAGGGAGAGTACTGAAACTCTATCAAAATACATGGGATTTATGTGAAAGACTAAATTGTAATGTTATATTATCAGGGATTCATGAGAGCTTGTTATCAACCTGTAATTTTCTTTATTGTCTATTTTTTTTGTCTTCTTACTTGAATGAAATAACAAGTTTAATCTTCAATTATTGTTCATGAGTTGTAGAATGTTATGCGGTGAGGCTTCATTGCGTTTTCCTATAATTCATGTGTTTATTCAAGTGTCCCTTATTCATTTCCAAAAATATTTTTTACTCATTGAATATGCAATCTTATAAAAACATAGAGTTGATATAGCTTAGTTCACCTTTGTTATTCAAAATTTGTCTCCTTTATTATTCTAATTTCACTACAAATGTTCAACCTATATGATAAACAATTTAATTGCCTTTGGTCCATAAACTGTGGTAATAGGTTCAATCCCTCTCCCAATCCTTAAAGCTAAGTCAAAGTATCTTTGAGTCACCAACACACAAATGCATTATAAATTTTCTCTTCAATATGTTCTTGAAATAGGTTCTATTGCAGCCTAGAACCATCTCAAGCGATAACATCTTTTGGTGTCGTTGTCATGGCAAGGAGACACGAAGTTATCTTTCCCTAGGTGTACGGTATTGCTTATTTATATTTCTTGATGGTGAATAGGAACTAGACACGAGATATTGGATGCTATATCATTCACTTGGAGAATCCATGATTGAAGAATCCATTGGTGACTCCATTTGTTCATAATGTCAAGAGCATTTGCTATTGTTTTAGATTGAAGATTTGCTCCTCTTAATTTTTAGTTGTACGCTAGCTTTCCAAATGTTGTTCTTGACATAGAAAAATGGGGAAATTGCCTTCCTAGATTTAGAGAAGGTAAGAATGACAATCCTGTAGAACACTTGTTAGGATTTCATGAAGTTATGCATCAATTGGGTATTATGCATGAAGATACGTCAATGAATATGTTCATATATTCCTTGGAAGGAGACGCTCATGAATGGTACATGTCTTTACCTTGTTTTAGCATTCCATCATTGAAAGAGTTTCATACCACATTTCATAATCATTGTAAGAGTTATTTTCTGGATGAACTTCTTTTCGAGCACAGTTGTGAGGAATTTGAGTCATATATTCAACACACATTGGTTTATCATTCTAGTAGTGAGGAAGAGAAATAATTTTATGAAATTTTTAGAAAGGATGTTCTTTTAGGTCACATTCATAAAAAATATGGTTGTGACGAAGAATTTACTGTTGAAGAAATGAAAGAAGAATCAATCACACATGAATTTTTTTTGAGTTCTTCTATCCAAGAGAAATATTTTTAGGATGATATTGATGATAAAGTTGACGATAACAAGGCTGTGGATACATTTGACATTATTTAAGACGTTTCTAATAGTTTTTTACATGATGAAATTTCTATTTCAGTATTTTATGAAGATCAAGTTGTTAATATGCAATCGATCTTTCAAGGATATCATGAAGGGTGTCATAAAGCAAAGGTTTATGAATTTGAAGATTCAGACCTTTTAAAAGTCCAGTATATATATGATGAATACTAGGAGGATTTGAATAACCAAATATATTCCACATTAGCCCACTTATTTCCTCAGTCATTTGTTCAAAAAGGAATTTGTTAAAATCTGATTCCTAAAGTCACATACAATGGATTTTCAAATGTTGAATCTATATTTGAAGAATATGAAGATTTTGAATTGAGTATGCACACAAATATTTTTAATCATTATCAAAGGATTTTTTCTCAAGGTGTTGATAATCATGAATACATTTCAATATTTTCATGTTAAAAAATCTACAATGATCCACCAGTTTTTGATGAATGCAAAGAGAATGAGAAATTACACAAAAAGTCAACAATATTCTCTTTACGAGAAAGTGTTCATTTGCAACAAGTTCATGAAACCAATAAGCTAATATATGATAGCTATGTCCCAAAGTTTGTGGAAAGAGACAAAGGAGACCTCTAGACAAACTTGTATGAAAAAATATCTCTAGGTAGTATTAATACGATTGCAATTGAAGAGGAGGTTTTTGTTCCATAATTAGTTAAAGGGGTATCTATTTCATATTTTATTATTGATCATGATCAAGATAAGGAGTTAGATGAGCATCATGAGGATATTGAAGATTTTGTTGAGCATATTGTTTTTCTTCCTTTTGAAGTTGATGAAAAAATTCAAGTATCTACAAAAACTGTAGAAAGCATATCGCTGCCATCTAATTTTTATAATGATCTTGTTGCTTTGAAAACTGCTGAAGAATTTTCTTCCAAAGAAGAATATCAACAGGTTCAAGAAGATTTTGCTGCCATTGATTGTTATGAAGCATATGGTATTCATGAGCTATTTCATGAACAACAAAAGAAGCATAGTTATATTAATCAAGCAGCAAAAGTAAAGCAATAATTGCACTTTCCCACATAGTTGCAAACATGGGATTCATTTCATCACTGAAATGCTTACTTGGTATCATTGATAATTTTCTTATACATAATCAATAAAGATTCAACTATTTAGAGTAGAAAGTGATGTGCATAAATAAACTTGCATTTTGAGTATATGGTGTGCAATAGATTAGATGAATAATGACTCCATATCCCAATTGAAAAAATCTCTGGTGCAAAGTAGTTTCATTTTCAGTTGCAAAGTTGTTTGTTTTCAACTTGTGGTTGGTTTCAGTTGTAAATAATGAGTAGGGATGGTTTCAGGACAACGGGGGCTTGTTGCAGGTTTCAGGGAAAAGGATGGAAGAAGGAACATTGGTTTGCAGTTCTTAATGCGTTGCAGGAAAGCTCTATCCCCTTTGCAGCCATATGTTAGCACCAAAATTTGTTATGTGAAATTTTTTCCTACCTTCTTCAAGCCTATGTAAATTTGTTAGGTCTCCCATAGTTTGAATTTAAAACCTTGTAAAATGTGTCGTATGTTTATGTCCATCATTAAGTCAATCTTGATTGTTTGTCATTTGTTTTCATTCAATAAGCCATTAGTACAAAATGAGAGATAAGTTACCAGGAGACCAATAAATTTGGTCAGCGTAGTTTTTTCAAGGGATAATTGACCAAAATTGAGAAATTTTAAGTGAGCTAACTAAAAATGACCAATTTGGTCACGGGATAAGAACTAAACTAAAAATGACAAAGATAATGGTCATGGGACAAGAACTAAACTAAAAATGACTACATAACAATTGGTCATTTTCAGTTGTGTCACCCCGACAATGGAAATTACAATTTTGACAATAAATTTATACAATTTACTAATTTTAACGTTGCAGAGGATCAAAACTCATATGTAGCGTTAAAATTTAGTAAATTGTAACATTAAAGATAGATTCAGAGACACGATCTAGTGTCGAAACATGACGCCATAGGAGAACCTACTGAAATTTTTTGTAAGATCATTTAATCTATACCGTTACATCCAGTTGGATGTGCTTATCATGTCCATATCTTATTTCACCATTTTTTCTTTTGTATTATCCCTTTCGACAGATCTACCAAGTTGCATCATGTTCATCATCATAGTGTAGTTGAGTCGAGTCTTAGATATTTGTTGTCTTTCCCTCTCAGCATTATCATGTCATGAATTTGGTGTTATTATGTTTGGCCGTCATATTGGTCATGTTCATA
The DNA here is from genome assembly GCA_001517045.1 of Pseudotsuga menziesii. Classification (NCBI taxonomy): domain Eukaryota; kingdom Viridiplantae; phylum Streptophyta; class Pinopsida; order Pinales; family Pinaceae; genus Pseudotsuga; species Pseudotsuga menziesii. The sequence goes on from LPNX010693331.1 coordinate 1,234,322, forward strand.
TTTTGTTTGAAAAAACCCATCATCGCGTGACCCTCTCGATAGTTTGTAAAAGTTTCGGTAAGTTCATGTATTTTGCATCATGTTAGCTAAAAATTGTCAATTTGACAACCTCTATTAATTTTCCATATGCATCCATTCATCATGGTTCTCCTCATTCTTGAGTTTGAAAAATTTGAAAGTTCCCCTCAGGTCTCTCCCCTACAAAAAATCACCAATATCCTCTATTTTGAAAAGAAAAAAGAAATCCGAGCACCTTTTGTAAAATTCTTTTTCAAAAAAGAGTTATCGGGATTATAAGATTTCCTCACATTGACTTTGAATAAATAAATCGTTAATGGTGTAAAATAAAACTCTAAAAGAGAAAATGGATACACAACAATATATCAAGGAATAACAAAAACCATTCAATTAGAAATTATTCCTACCACCCATCCACTTATTTTCTATTAGAAACTATTCCTCCAACTTTTTTAGCATTTTCAGACGTGTAAAGATATGGTACTGAAAAGAAATTATAGTTTCAGGGAAAACCATCACTCTCTTCACTTGAATGTATGCAAAAACATAATATTATTCTCTGAAGTTTGTGTTCAGTCCTATGCAAAAATACCTTCTTGTGCAAAGGTAAGGTCCTGGAATGGAAATACCTGAGGATGACCAAGTTATATAATAATATCGGAGTTCTATAGCAACAACTATAGTGATGTGACAATGTCACAGTGATGTGAATACAACTCTATTATTTTCCCACCTATAATCCTACACAAATCTCATAGCGATAATATAGCGCGCACACACACACACACACACACATATAAAAACAACATATATATACAAAAAAACATAAAATTAAACCAAACTAAACCATATTATATGGTTACATAAACCCATTGTAAATTTAAAAAACAAAATTATGTCATATAAATACATTGTAAATAAGAAGAAAAAAAACAAATCATTTTATAATAGACCACCCATATTGCATATTATAATGTTAACACACACACACACACACACACACACACACACACACACACACACATTTTGAAAGGTGGCTCACCACGGAAACCCAATTTACACCATGGCTACGTCCACCTGGGAAGATATCTCTTATACTTGCTTGGAAAGTATACATAAATGGGAAACAACAACCCCTGAGAGTGCCAATCACAATAAACGACTCACCAGCCTAATATTTCATTACATACAAGAGCTCCCAAGGAGCGAATGTCCCCGACGAGATTCGAACCCAGGTGGGGAGCGCAATAACCAAATCTCCCAACCACCCGAGCTACACCCCATGGACACACACACTTATAAACCCCACTTAAAAACATGATGAAACCATGTTATAATAAAGCGATATCTTCTCAAACATATAACATATAATGTAAAAAAAAAAAAAAACAATATACACTATGGACGGGGATTCAGGTACTCCATTATACACAAGAGGCGACCGACCTTGACATTCGACATTCATGGAGTTTATCCTGACCAGTGCTATAAAACCTTGATTTGGCACCAAATTTTTGGCTTTGGCAGGAGGGGAGGGGGGTTTCTTTGGGACCGAGAGGCAATTTTGTTTGAATGGGGTGTCACTTCAGCAATAGTATTCTACAAATATAGAGAATATCCATTACACTTTCCCATGTTAAACCCTCTGCTAATCCCTAATTCTATGGTTTTCTACTTTAGTAATTTGTTTTTTTCTTTGTTTCCTTTGTTTCAAATCTACTGATGGATGAGATGAGGAATTTCCACAAAGAAAATTATTGGTATGAATAGTAGCAATGGTTGTGAAAGGGAGGCCTTGGAATACTTTAGGAAAATGTAGTTGGGAGGCGTCAAACCCAAATCATATGTTGCTTCCTACCAGACCAACAAATGCAGTTGGGAGGCGTCAAACCCAAATCGCATGTTGCTTCTTGCCAGACCATCTTGCGATGAGTCTTCACCATACACATGCAGATGAATTGGAGCATACAAAATTGTCATTTTCTAATCCACCCATTTTCATTCCCTAAAAGACCTTATCTAATGAAATTAGTGAGTTTTATAAAACCTTCCTTTTGAAAAAGTGTGCCAAAACAAATTAAATCCCTGAAATGCCAATGCTACATTGAAGGGAACACCATTATAGCATTGGATGGGACTTTCATACCAATTGTGATATGGGTTCAGTTTCTCCTTAGTCTTAATTAAGAGATTGCTGAGACAATAGTGGCCATCTTTTCATGACTAGTTATAGCTTGTTATTAGGAGCAAGATTATGACAGATATCACCAGAATGAAATGATCCGTTCCATAACTTATTATTGGGCAATTTGTAATTGTTAAGTATCATGGTTCTATGCCGAGAAGAGTACCCTTTGATTTGGCATATCACTATATCCTTGTTGATCATTTGAAGGAAATGGGTACAAAATACAAATTTCCATATTTGAATTATAGGTAGTTGAAGTTTACTATTTAGATTAGAATTTGATCACATGTAAGCTATGTTTTACTTGTGATCACTGCTGCATATGGGCTTCTTGTTGTCCAGGTAGATGCATGGGAGCAAGTAGGTGATTCCAGTCGGGTTAAAGGATGAATAAAGAAGGATAAATCCACGGCATAGGGATGTTGGAATGGTCTAAACTTTGGGCTCATAAGCACCTGTCTCCTCCAGATCCAAAGTAGATAACTCGATCAATAGCCTTACTATCCATTCTGGTAGCACCTCTCCTAGAAATTTTTGTTGAGTTTTCAATTTATCTGGGTAATTTCACCAGCAGTATCAAAACCAAGGTAGTTGTTTTCAACTCTCCCTCAAATTTGCTCGCAACATATGATTTTTCTGATACCCTTACATCACATTATTTTCATCTATAAAGATCTTTGTGATATTTTCAAGTTTCTCTCTCTTGTCTCTCTTGACTTTTTAATGCTTCATGAATGGTTCAACCTTTGTGATGTTTTAGTTCATTCGAGAGACATTACTACATGCTCCCATTACCATATAACTTTTTTTCTTCCAATTGGAACATTTGTGTGAGCTTGTAAATAAAGCCATTTATTTGATTTATTCGAGTACCCATGGATTATCAATGTTTTCAAAACTTTTGCTTTCACTTGATATTGGATGTAGTTTGATCAAACTTATCAATCTATTCCACTTGTGGCTATACCACAACTCACATATCCATTACCATAAAACATTAATTTATTAAACATTACTATAAAGCAGTTATTAACCATAATTTAGAAAATCAAAAGTATTTTTCTATTATTCTCTTAAAAAAATCAACATTATTAAAATAAAAATAAATTTGCCATATAAAAAATCGAGTAGATTTTTAAAATTAAAAAATTATCATTTTTATAATATTAAGTAAAAGATTAAAACATTTTCACTTAAAAATACTTTACATATATCCACATTAAATATCAATTTCAAAAGATTTGAAACATTATCAATAGTCACTAATTAAATTATATTCATAAATTAAAATTATCATAAAATATTACCATCCATCGTAATGTCCACACACATATATGCATTTCGATAAATCCTGAACCTTGACCAATTAAATTATATTGATAAAATGAATTTTTTTTAGGTTAGGGAAATCGGTAACACGACGAGATTACTTAGACCAGGCCCAGGTTCAAATATAGATGTGGACACTGTGGTGGGTAATAATATTTTATAATAATTTTCATTTTATCAAAATGAAAATTATTATAAAATATTATTACCCACCACAGTGTAAATGAAAATTATTATAAAATATTATTACCCACCAGAGTGTCCACATCTCTATATATAAGCATTCCGATGAATCCAGGTGACATACGAAAGGGACCACACCGAAGCAAAGACAAGTGCAAGGATCGATTCCACCTGCCGCTATGGTCTTGTCATTGCCCTCATTCAGGTGTGGAGTCAGCCTCTTTACCCTGTTAATCTCCATAGCATCAACCTTTGTGTGTGAAGGTATATCATGGCTCCTTATCTACATAATCCCTAACTGCGAATCCCTCGGATCCACCATTGGGAGAAGAGTCAAATATTTTTTTGAAACCCTAAATAAATCAAAGACCAAAAAGAAGGATACATTATAAAATAACTAAGATTAAGTCTATGGGCTTAGTCTCTATCGTGCTTGTCATCATCTTCAGCTTGTTGAGTTCTCTATTCGAAGGCAAAGCCGTCGCCAAGATACCCTTCACCCCGATTCCTTTTATACAAAAAATAAGCCACCAGGTGGAGATGACCAAATGGCCTGTGTGATGGTTTTTTTTTGCATTAGGTCTAATTTGCAGAAGTTTCTAGGGTTTGCTCCTCGTAGTCGATGTGCTGTAGGTGTGGGATTGGTCCCAGTTCCTCATATCAAATCAAATTGAAAAAATGAATGAATGGATGGTTTGAAATGCTTTAGAGAAGATTTCCTTGTTACTACAGAGGGTTATTTTTCAGAGTTTGGACTCGTGCGTACTTTATTTTCCAGATAGAGAACAGAGCAAAAAATTTGTGGCAATTCCACAATCCAATAAATGCATATGAACCTACTGCTAGTTAAGGTTGCAATGTATTTTGTACCATCAATGTTCCCTCTAGATATATCCTAAGTTACATTTTTCTGTTGTGCTTTTATGCTAGCTTGTTATAAAGAGTTTCTTCCATGATTTCTTCAACTGATCTTAGAATCTCATATATATTGCAGAGTTTCAGATCCGTTTACTAAGATTCCTGCTCCTGAATATTCAGATACTTTGTTCGGGCACTCTGGTCCATATATTCTGATCCCATAGCCCAACATTCTCAGTGCTATGTCCGTTCTTGGATTTACAAACATGGAAAGACGAAATACGTGGGGAATCAATGGCGAAGACGAGAGGCAAACCTGAGTTGTGATAGTTAGGCCGGAATCAAACCAATCCCAGAGTGTGCCCCGAGTCCAATAAGATATATAATATAGTGGGTTCCACGCCGAAAACCAAGAAGAAGTTATACATGCTTCTGTTTCAAATTTGCATTCAATTTTCCATTAAGCATTTTAGGCCACGCGTAACCATCAAGAAAATATTGTTCCACTGCTTAACAATAGTTGGGTGGGAACTTGATTTGACTGACTTTTTATGTCGAACCCTGAGGATAATATGGGTAGGTGCATCTGATTTCATATTTAAATTGCACTCCCTTTCTGCAATATCCACATAACTCTGGAGGGTAAATCAATGAGTACATGTTCCACTACTATTTAACACAGAATGTGACAACATGCTCCCCTTCCCTTTGTATAAATGTGACCACATATTCCCATAGAATTATTGCTGGGGGTATCCCAGCAAGTACAGTACCTGTATACCTCGTCCATTTGGAAATGACCTGTCTACCTCTTATATAGATTGAGATTGAAACTTTTTGAAGCTAAAGCTTCCAAAGGACTTTATTGCGAAAAATTAGAGGCATTATGGACTTGGAATTATGAGTTTTTATCTTAATCCTTCTCCTTGACCCAAAAGAAAATCCATCAAGGATAATATCTAAGAATTGATGAGTGAACAAGCAACAGTCGCAACTCATTTCCACTCGGCATTTATTCTAGCAGTACTATTTTATTTTTCATGATGTCTCCATGAAGAAGAAAAAAGAGATCCTAACCCGTATAAAATACTCTCACTCACTCTCTTCACGGTCTTGAAGAGAAAGCATGAGAGCCCTTTTCACCTTATTGAAGCAGACTTATTTCCAACATAGGGGACAAGCCACTGAGATTGCTGAGCATGAAACACAAGAAAGACTGCATGATTTATTCATCATTGTGGTTCCCAAGAGACGAAACAGAACCAAGAGACGAAACAGAATAGGTTAGCACTTCAAGCAGTTGGGAATGACAACATGATTGTACGTGAAAATTCTACATCAAGTGGGGAAGGTGCTGAAGAGTTTGATGGGGACAATTCTACAGATTCTGAAGAGTATGCATTTTTATATTCATATTTGATAAATTCTCATTAGATGATTTAACTAACATTTTCTTGAAATATGTGACTGTATCAGTCCTTAAAACACTTTTTAAGTTCTTTAGTTTTCATTTGTGTCATTTTATCCAACTTTTGCAATGTTGTTATAGATTTCTTTGTTTTTTACTACACAAATGCAAACTTTGTATCATTGGAGATCTTTTCTAGGAAGCTCTCTATATTATTTTATTACAATGAAAAGGGTCAACGATAAATACTTTTGATCTAGTTTCATCTCTGAGGACTCTGGTATGTACAGAGTATTTCATTCTCAAGCACATAATTCACAAGGAAAGCAGATGTCTTATCCAAGGAGGCTCTCATGTTGACCACATGTCATTTCTTTTTCATGGAATTCTATGAAAATGAGAGTATTAGAGGGGGAAAATCACAACTCTTTTGAGCTCTGTGAATGGAGCTTAGTCTCCTGGTTTATTTATATCTTTGATGATGAAAGCACTAGCTTTCCTGGTACCGAGGTGCTATTATATTTGGTTTAGTCATCCCTCGAGGTCATCCTTGGATAAGGGGTCTGGGTTCTTGTCTTGTGCTCTCTGTTGGCAGGTCTGTTCTCTTCTGGGGTACGGTCAAACATATCTATTTGGTATTATCTTGTATACCGTGTTGTGGCTTTTTGGATTGTGGCCTGGAATCTTTGCTATGGCTGTAGACTGATGTTGGCCTTGAAATGGGATGGTCATTTTGATTTAACTGACCACCTGAATATGTAATTACTTCAATATTTAACTGACCATTTTGTTTAGTCATCCCTCGGGGTCATCCTTGGATAAAGGGTCTGGGTTCTTGTCTTGTGCTCTTTGTTGGTAGGTCTGTTCTCTTCTGGGGTACGGTCAAACATATCTATTTGGTATTATCTTGTATACCGTGCTGTGGCTTTTTGGATTGTGGCCTGGAATCTTTACTATGGCTGTAGACTGATGTTGGCCTTGAAATGGGATGGTCATTTTGATTTAACTGACCACCTGAATATGTAATTACTTCAATATGAATACTAAGGATAAGCTTTTTTTTCTGAAAAAAGAAATTACAATCAATAAATATTATTTTATTTGCACGGGAAGTTTTCCATGTTTTAGGATTATGGTCAAAAAAAATGCGTCTCCTTGAATTCTTGATTTATTAAGTTTGCAGTGCGACCACTTGTATAATTTGAAGTAGGGATCCAACCCATTACTCTTTCTATTTGCGAAATATTTAATATTTTGGCATATATTTTATTATTTCGGGTGCATATTTGAGATTTCTAGTTGTTTTTTCAATCTGGCATTGCATTGAAACTATCATCGTGCTTCATTTTTTGTCTTTCTATTTCTAGCGACCCTGAATCTTGCAACCAACCATGGGCTTCAATGGGTGCCCAAAGTTTCGATTGGGTCAAATGGGATGCTATTCGAAGGGGCATCAACTTGTGTACCTTGTTCCCATTGTAAATTGAAAAAAATATATATAAAAAGTTATGTTTTAATGTTTTGTATTTTATCTATATTTTTAAGATGTTTTGATGTTTTTTTGTCGTACAGGAAAAATGGCTTCAGAAAAAGTATCTCTCAATATTTATGGGGCAAGACCTGCAATAACGACACCTAAAAAAATTGGGCTTCTTGAAAATATTGAAGGTTATGATGAAGGTCAAAACTCTATTGATCCAAAAACTAGGAATCGTAGAGATTGGAAATATTCAACAAAGGAAATGAAAATGAATTATTCTTGGTATGTGAAGGACAAGTATCCGAACGATCCAAAAAGTATTTACTTATATTGTGGTGAGTTCGAATATATTGAATCAAATTATAAACCCACGGGCTTGGTGTGGCATGTGTTTGGTGTTGGGTACATAAACTCTTTATGTCCTAGTGAAACAAGCCAAGATGTATCAGAAAATCTGATATTGCTTGAAGGTATCACATTATAAGATGCAAGAATGTTTCACAATTTTGTGTGCATAAATCGTGCAACATTTTGAGAAATGGAATGTAAGTTTTGATACTTTGCTAACTATTAATGTTTTTATTTATTACAATTAGGTCAATATGTCAATATTTGTTTATATATATATATATATATATATATANTCGTGACAAGGTAGGAGGAGCAAAGAAGAAACAAGTGTAAAATGTCCAGACAACAAAAGTTCAACCACAAAAAGAAAAGAGAGGGAAAGAAAAACAATCAAATAGGGTAAAAAATGTTGCATTTAAAAGATTGCAATGCCTACTTAAGATAATGAAGAGATTGATTCCAATGAGGTTGTTACACCTACAAGCAAGAATAAGAAACAATATAGAAAAAAACGACAACAGTTGAGGATGTTTCATTTCCTAACATTGATACAACTATTGTTGATTTAGCTGAAAATCCATCAAGACATAAGAGGAAGAGATCCAAGTTTGTTGAATCTAGTGTTAGCTCTAAATTAAACAGTGAAAATTTTTGGGCTAGTAGAGAAATCATTACTCGAGGTGCTGATTTAGAGGATTGTGTTGTCAAGTCAACATAAAATGCCACTCGAAAACGATTGAGAATGGACAACTTGGTTGACAATGACCGTATATTTCTTTTAAATGTGAAACAACACTATAGACCCATGGAAGGCCATGAAAAGTTTCAAATTAGAAAACCACATCACCTACATATTCACAACTTGGAAACATTGATGATGTGCAATCCCTATGCACATGTGGTTAACTACCTAGTTCTTGTTGACCCCAAACAAGTTCCTGTTAGGCATGCATTTGATTGGTCCAAATGTTTTTATTATAAATATTATGTGATTTGGTGAAATCATTATGCTGAGGCAAGAAGAGAGCTAATACAATAATATACCAATAACCCTCTTTTTGAAATAGTGAATTGTGTTGTTTATGCTTGTTTAACAGATGTAGAAGCAAAACTATTGGCATGAGATCATAACACAAATAGTGAATATATGATGTCCATGACATTCATTCAAAGGGTGAGATTTATTCATAATGAATTTGAACAAATTTGTGGTGGGGATAAATCAAAGGCTGATCCAAGTTTTTGGAAGCGATGTTGTTTGGAAATAGGTTTCCCAATTAAAGATGATAATCTGAAGCGAAGAAATGTTAGAGGAACTGATGTAGTTAGAGCTATAGATGGATATTTCTAATTGGCATTTAGAATGGTGCAAATATGGAACTTGATTGATGACATCTTCACCTTATGGGAGAATATTGGCATAAAAAGACAAAAAGTTAAAAAGTCTAAATCTGTCCCATTGAGCATTGGTAAGATAGGTCTTGATGTCAAGAATTTGCCAGAAGATATGACCATAACGCCTTGGAGATCATTGCAAGGAGTGGAGGATGAAGCACTTATCATTTCAATATTACCACATGTAAAGTCATGCGAATTATCAATGGAGGGAACGTGCAATGAATTTGATAAGAAGTATATTGATTTCTATTTATGTTTTATAGAATTTATTTTTTGGGTTCAACATGTTTTATCTCTTAAGTACTTTGTTATATTATTAGCTATGATTGTTAACATTATTTATGTTTAAATCATGTAGTCATAAGATTTACATGAGAATACAAGAGGAAATGATCATAATGTTGAACACAAAGAGTTGGGATGATGTCAAATGCAACTATCCAGAGTCGAGCACCATAGAAAACTTAAAACAAATTTTTGTTGCATTCAAAAATGTATGTTGGTTTATGATACATTATATTTTCTTTATTTGTAATTTAAATTGTTTCTTTTTTATTACTTAAATATATGATATTTGTTTTTAAAGATGCCAAAGAAGTTTACAGGTGGTATACCCAAAGCTTTTAAAATTCATATTCAACGAGCCAAAATGGAACAAGAACGAAGACAGTGCCTTGCAAGTGTTGAGCTTGATGATACACTTGATTAATACATTTGGAATGGGCTCAACACTGTGCAATATAAGGTTATATGTGGTTACTGTGAAAACATTGCAAATATTGTTCATAAAAAGGAATACTCCTTGGTCATTGCATTGACAGTAGCAAGGTGCTCTACAACCCAATATGGGGGAGATGTTGTCACATAATGTAAAGTAACGTGTAACGTGATGTACAAAAAGTAAAAGGTAATTAAAAAATTCATGTCTGCTCAAAAAATTAATAATTAGAACCAAATAAGTAATTAAAAAATCCATGTTAAACTCGAAGTTACCAAGCCGCAATGGGATAATTTTTTTTGAGGTGTAAATATTTTTAAACAGTTAAAAAAATCAAGATATAAAAAATTACACCACAAGAAATTGGATCCCTCTCGATGCTTGGTAGATCCGGATTTAAGATGGATCTATGCTGGTTGTAGATATCCCTCACAGTTACAATATCACCAACATTAGTTATGATTGTGAGCCTTATAGTTACAATTCATTCACTATAGTGGTTACAGGATTTGTGGATGTCACAACATCACGGATTTGGAGATTTATTATTTTCCATTCAGATGCATAAGGAGGATTAGTGCTATCAAGTTTCAAGGGTAAAGCAAATGTAAGGAAACAACTTTATTGGTAAGATATAAGTGTTTAAATTTGGAAATCAATTTTATTTATTGATAAGTTAATTGAATTCTTATTTATTATTTATTTATGTTACAGGCACAAGCCTAATATTTGTATATCTGGTAGTGAAGATGCATTCATGAGTGATGTTGAAAATATTCATGTTGCAAGATGGACAAAAGATAATGCTTATGACTCACTTGTTATGAATGCAAAGAGTGAAGGAAAACATTGTCAACTATTGACTTATAAGGTCGTGCTCAGAAAACTAGCATATGAAGAAAATGATTTGAAAGGAGTTATTGTAAACATTACTAAAATCCACAAGCATTGATTCATTATCTCATAGATACATTTTCAAGAGAATGAGATTGATATTTAGATTTGTTTTTAGGTTCATGCAAGACTTAAGATATTACATATAAAATCGTACTTAAGTTCTATTACTCTCTATTACTCTCTATTGTTCAATACAATTTTATTTATTTATGTTAATTTATACTATTTGATGTAATTAATTTTTTGTATTTGGTGATCTTAGGTATAACAATATTTACAATTCATTCACTTGACCACGCAAGTATCTAAATACCCTCTTTACAACGGTTCAATGCTCTTTCTCTGGCTTTGACATATATCTGCTCAAGACTCCCACTGCATGAGCAATGTTTGGTCTGGTACAAACCATTGCATACATCAAACTTCCAACTGCACTGGCATATGGAACTCGTGACATATCTTCTTCCTCTTCCTGTGTCTTGGGACACTGCTCTACATATAACTTTACACCTACAGGAATAGGAGCCTTGACCAGATTACTTTCATGCATGTTAAATCTCTGTAGCACCATCTCAACATATTTTTTTTTAATTTAACGTGATTTTCCTATTTGCACGATCTCTTCTTATCTCCATTCCCAGATTGAAGTTTGCCTCATCGAGATCCTTCATGTCAAATTTTGAGGACAACTGAGACTTCACTTCCTTTATAACATCTTTGTTGTTTCTAATCAACAACATGTCATCAACATACAATACTATGTTAATAACGTGATCACTAATATGTTTGGAGTAAACATAGTGATCAACCTTGCTTCTCACAAACCCCAATCCAAGTACATACGTGTCAAAATTTTGGTGCAACATCCTTGGAGATTGCTTTAGACCGTAAAGGGACTTCTTTAGTTTAGATACCGACTCTTTCTTTCCTTTTACTGTGAAATTTTCTGGTTGCTTCATGTAGATTTCTTCTTCGAGATCTCCATGTAAGAACATTGTCTTCACATCCATCTGCTATACTTCAAAATCAAAAGCAACAACAATAGAAAGAAGAAATCTTATGGAAGTTATTTTTGCAACTGGAAAAAAAATTTCACCAAAATTAATTTCCTCTACTAGAGAATATCTTGTTGGTTTATTGATCAATGCTAAGGGGGAGGGATGGGTGCGTAGGGGGGTGAATCAGTATTGTTAACTTTTTACTATTTTAACCACATTTAAATCTATCATTAAAAATACATAACAACAAGAATACACAGAACACAATTTTAACGTGGAAGCCCAATAGGGTAAACCACCAATATGTCATATTACTATAAAATTGTTATTTACAAATAGTTTTGCCTGCTTCTACAGACAAGGATGGTATTACACCCTGTTTACCAATACCAATTGGAAGGAGGCTTCAACCCCCTGGTTTATCATCTACGACTGAAAGGATGCTACGACACCCTATTTACCAATGCCAATTGGAAGGAGGTTACGACTCTTTGGTTTATCAGCTTTGATTGAAAGGATGCTACAACACCCTATTTACCAATGCTAATTGGAAGGAGGGTACGACCCCCTGGTTTATCAGCTATGACTGAAAGGATGCTACAACACCCTATTTACCAATGCCAATTGGAAAGGAGGCTACAACCCCCTGGTTTATCAGCCACAACTGAAAGGAGGCAACAACCCCCTGCAGGTCTGTTTCCTGCCCTAGCGCCGCCCTGCCACCCTGATATGTTTCTCACGATTTCTCTCCCACTAAATTCTGTCACACCCACTGGTCTCTGATTCTGATCATGCAATTCGAACTGCAAAGACGTCTTCCTTCTTACTCGGGCCGCTGCTTAAATACTTCTCAACGTTTAAGCTTCTTTCTACAGCTGCGTCTCTTCAAACTGAACAAACACACCTTTCACTATTGCACCCTTTCAGATATGAGGATCACACCTTCTAGAACGTCCTTTCATGTTCTTCTATTGATCCTGCACCTCGGAAATTGTTTTCGTAGCTTGGAAACCATTTCCGCACCTCTGTCCAACGTTTGCAGGTGCTTCTGCACCACCAAACTTCTTTCTGCAGGATTAACTTCCTTATCTAATCAGAGTTGTTGATCTTATCTCTAAGTCAATTTGGACAGTGGATCTAACCATCGATTTGGGCCTCAAAATCGTCTTTCTACACCAAGATTTCCTCACCAACGATTCCCCACCGTTGATCTTCATCGGTCGTTTTCCTGACTGTCGATCTCCAGATTGCGAGATGCGGGATGTCGACTGTCCGCTTTTGCCTTTCCGCAAGCTTCTTTCCGCAATTTTCCTTCCGTACCGTCGATCTGTTTTAGCAGAACTAACTTCAGCCGTATGATATTTCCAGAATGTGGGATGCGACATGTGGGATGCGGAAGCGTAACATTTTGGCTTTCCGCAAGCTCCTTTCCGCAATTTTTCTTCTGCATCGTCGATCTTTTGCGGAGTCTTTCCTGATCGTTGATCTTGCGGGATAAGGGATGCAGAATCACACTTTCCTATTTTGGACTTCCGTAGTTTTCTTCCGCTACTTTGTTTCCGCATTTTCCTGGACCGTTGATTTCCTTGCGGATTTACCCCTGACCGTACGATCTTGATCTTTTGCGGAACTTTGGCTTTTCTGCCTATCTTTTGCGGGATTGCTTCCTAACCGTCGGATCTTGTGCGGGATGCTTCATAACCGTTCATTCTAGAACTAATGCGGATCTACATTTTGTCTTTGCGGATTATACAAAAACTGATCCTCATTCATCGGATCTCATGCAGCTAACTATGCCACCTCATCATCGTGCCATGTCATCACTACCTTCGTCTATGCCACCTCATCATCGTGCAATGTCGTCATTTCTTTGACTTATGCTGCATTAAATTTGCCGTGGTATCTTTTGTAATTCATAAGCAACTTTGCCATCACTACCTTAGTCTTTCATCATCATTAGGACACCATCATATTCTATGTCATCATATGTGTCATGCCACATCCTCAACTATGCCATGCCATGTCATCACTACTTTAGTCTTTCACTGAGTTTGTCCTGCCATCATATCCGCCGGTTTTTTTTTTCATTTGTGAACACCTTTGACATCAATGACAACTATATACTCAAATCTGCCAACAATCTTCCCCTTTGGCATTGATGGAAACCTCTAAACATTCTCCTCCTTTGACAACAATGACAAAGGATAACATGTTATGCCAATGCTGCACTTATTTTGACATAGGATTTCTCGTCTCTCTTCTTTTTGACAACTCCCCCTGTCATCATATCTCCCCTTTTAACTGAACTTGGTTATTTAAGCAATGTATTATCATTTATCTCAACGTTTCCTGTTCTTGAATGATAGCTTAACTGATAAATCCATGGACTCTCCCTATCACTCTACTTCTTCTCCTTTGTCAACATTTTTGTGACAGAGTTTACACTTAGCATTTTTTCCAACACTCTTCCATTTTTTGTTCTAGGATACATGTTTAAAAAAAAAACTATGTACCTGCTACCATATCTAATGGTCTATTCTGCCTGTAAGTTAACTGGTTCCGCTTTTACTAGAATTCCTTAAGGCTGTGCATTTAGATCTTCATATAAAATCCTAGCATATACTGCTAGATTCTTTTGGATTTTAGATCTATATTATCAACTATCTAGGGACCCATAACTTCAAATCTTCAACACAGCGATTACTTCAGTTTATTACATAGTTTCTCTAGTCTCACTATCTCAGACACAAAGACTCATAACCTCAACCTTTTTCTTTGTCAATACTGAACTCATCCTACTACCTCATCAATAGACTTGAATTTTTATTTTTTAGACTTGAGTTTTTTTTCTATTGTCAACAATTTTTATGTGTCATGACTTCAAATACTAAGTGAACATAATCATCTTTATCTTCTATTTGATTGCAGACATCATGGTCTTCATGACTCTCACATTTTGTTGCTCTCACGTTACTTCATACTTTCTCTTATGTCATCCATACACCAACCTTGATCTCCTATCATCTTTGAAGAGGATAACTTTCAGTATACTTCAACATTAGACACCAATTGAGTTTTTTTTTTGGATACCAATTGGAATTTTCTGACTTTAACTCCTCCTGAGTATAAGATCCCTTCTAATGTTATTCTCAGGGTTTTCTTTAAATCACAAGAGACCTTTTTAGAAAAGGATCCCACAACCATCACTACATTCTTCTTCATTACCTTCATTTTTATCATTGTATTCTTTTATATCTTCATCTTGCTTTTCCTCATGATGAGTGCCATTTTTATCTATGACCTCATTATTCTCAACATCAACTACAGAGACTTCATTAATGAATGAAATTTGTGTTTCTTCTGAAGCTTCTAATTCTTTCATCCACACCTTTTCAGGAGGTACTATTTACTTGTCCTTCACCATGCTTTGCGTTGGTGTCCTGTTCCCTTTTCATCCTTTGATTTTCTCCCCTGACTCTGCAATCAACCACCTTGTGACCAAAATTATGAGAGTAATGACAATAACCATGGAATTTTTCTTTATCCATAGGAGGTATTTGGTCTCTCTGTTTCCTAACTGCCATTTTCTTCCGCTGTTTCTGAACTTCTACTGGAACATCACATTTCAGTTGATAGTTCCTAGCCAAGTGTCCAAAGTTATTACATTTGTAACACTCTATATCAAACCTTTGGAGAAGTCCAAACTGGTTATGATTCCTTACCTTCGGCTTTTTAATTGCATCCTTCTTGTATTCATGAACTTTTTCATAAGCCTTGCATTTCAGGGCTTTATGACGAAAATTATTACAGGAATAACAATGACCCAGAAAGATTTGTTGATTTCTATTTATTACTAGTCTCTTGTGCTCCGCATGAGTTCTGTCTTTGTCATGAAAAGATAAAGCATATTTTTTTCACTTTTTCTTTTTAACAGGACTCTTCAGTACTTCAACATAGCTCTTTGTACTTCCTCTTTGATAAGTGAGTAGAAAACTTTGTGGCTTCTTTTCTTTAACGAACCCTAAACCAGATCTGTCACTAGATGATCTTTGACGGTTCAGAATGTCATCCAGAATCTTTGAGTTGTTTTTAAACTTAGATTTGATAAAATTTTCATCAACCCCTTCTCTAAGTTGAGCAATTTCTTTGTCAAGTTTTTCAGAATCTTGAATTCTCTTCCTGAGAAGAACTACTAGATCTTCCTCACTATTCTTGGCCTCTTGAAGTTGGTTTCTCAAATCATTAATAATCCGATTTGTCTCTTCTTGGTATTTAGACAACTTCTCTTTCAAAACTTTCTTGCTTTTCCTACATCTTTCAATTTCATCTACAACAGCCATGTATTTCATTATCTTCACTCATTTCCTCATCTTCACTTTCTTCGATTCTTCATGGTCACTCACCTCTTATTTTGGGTAGGGACACTTATGGGTAAAATGTCAATCCTGCCACAGTTAAAACATTTCAAAGGTAGTTTAGCTTTGTATTTCCCAGTGCCTTTATTAAGTCTACTTACAAAGAGGGCTTCCTCATCATCTAGATTTTTTGATTGATTTTTGGAAGTGACTTTAAACGTTGCTTCTTTCTTTGAGTTTTTGTCATGTCCAGTTCTCATCTCATAAGTAGTGAGAATTCCATGCAGATCATCTACTGTCACCTTTTTAAGGTCATCTCGTTCCTCTAGGGTGGAAACCTTTAAGTCATATCTCATTGGTAATGTTCTTAGGATCTTGCTTACCACTTCTTTTTCTTTCAATTTTCCTCCAAGACCTCTAATAGCATTAACCACTTGATCTACATGAAGAAGGTATTCCCCAATATTCTCTTCTTCTCTCATTTTGAGGTTTCAAATTGACCTTTATATGTCTGCAGTTTGGATTCTTTGACTTTCGATGCTCCTTCGTAGATAATCTTCAACTTATCCCAGGCTTGTTTCGTAGAGGTGCATTGCATAACCTTTGTAAACACGGTGTTTGTTAATCCACTTAAGATTGCATTTAGGGCTTTGGCATTGCCTTCATATTCACTTAGTTCAAGTGTGTTTGTAGGGTATAGGTTTCCTATGTTATGTTCTTTTTGAGTTGCTGCCCAAACCTTCCATCCCAGGGACATTAGATGACACCTCATTCTTACACTCCAGTATGCATTTTTTCTCCTGTAAATAGTGGAGGTTTGTTAGTGGCCAAGCCTTCTTGTTGATCCATAGTGGTTATATAAAGGATCTACCTTCCAGTGGTTAAACTATGTTGAAGGAACCCGCTCTGATACCAATTTTTGGTTTATTGGTCAATACTAAGAGGGAATGGTGAATCAGTATTGTTATCTTTTTACTATTTTAACCACTTTTTAAATATATCATTTAAAAACACATAACAAAATGAATACACATAACACAATTTTAACATGCAAGCCCAATAGGGTAAACCACCAATACGTCCTATTACTGCAAAATTGTTATTTACAAATAGTTTTTCCTACTTCTACAGACAAGGATGGTATTACACCATGTTTACCAATACCAATATGAAGGAGGCTTCAGCCCCCTGGTTTATCAGCTACGACTGAAAGGATGCTACAACACCCTATTTACCAATGCCAATTGGAAGGAGGCTATGACCCCTTGGTTTATCAGCTTTGACTGAAATGATGCTCAACACCCTATTTACCAATGCCAATTGGAAGGAGGCTACGAACCCTTGGTTTATCAGCTACGACTGAAAGGATGCTACAAACCCTATGTACCAATGCCAATTGGAAGGAGGCTAAAACTCCCTAGTTTATCAGTCACAACTGAAAGGAGGCAACAACCCCCTGCAGGCCTATTGCCTGCCCTAGCGCCGCCCTGCCACCCTGATATGTTTCTCACGATTTCTCTCCCACCGAATTCTGTCACACGCATTGGTCTCTGATTCTGATCATGCAATTCGAACTGCAGATACGTCTTCCTTCTTACTCATGCCGTTGCTTAAATACTTCTCAACATTTAAGCTTCTTTCAACAGTTGCATCTCTTCAAACTGAACAAACACACATTTCACTATTGTGCCCTTTCATATTTGAGGATCACACCTTCCAGAACTTCCTTTCACATTCTTCCATTGATCCTGCACCTCGGAAATCATTTCCGTAGCTTGGAAACCATTTCCGCAACTCTGTCCAACATTTGCAGGTGCTTCCGCACTGCCAAACTTATTTTTGCAGGATCAACTTCCTGATCCAATCAGAGTCGTTAATATTATCTCTAAGTCAATCTGGACCATCGATCTAACCATCGATTTCAGCCTCAAAATCTCCTTTCTGCACCAAGATTTCCTCATCAACGATTCCCCACTGTTGATCTTCGTTGGTTGTTTTCCTGACCGTTGATCTCCAGATTGCGGGATGTCAACTTTCCGCTTTTTCCTTTCCACAGTTTTCCTTCCGCACCGTCAATCTGTTTTAGCGGAACTACACATCGTCGATCTGTTTTAACCGTCTGATCTTTCCAGATTGCTGGATGCAGGATGCGAAAATGTAACATTTTGGATTTCCGCAAGCTCCTTTCCGCAATTTTTCTTCCGCACCATCGTTCTTTTGCGGAGTCTTCCCTGACCGTTGATCTTGCGGATTGTGGGATGTGGGATGCAGAATCACACTTTCCTATTTTGGACATCCGCAATTTTCTTCTGCAACTTTGTTTCCGCATTTTCCTGGACTGTTGATTTCCTCGCGGATTTACCCCTGACCTTCCGATCTTGATCTTTTGTGGAACTTTGGCTTTTCCGCCTATCTTTTGCGAGGTGCTTCCTAATCGTCAGATCTTGTGCGAGATGCTTCCTAACCATCCATTCTAGAACTAAGGCGGGCTTGCATTCTGTCTTTGCATATTATACAAAAACCGATCCTCATTCATCGAATCTCATGTAGCTAGCTATGCCACCTCATCATCGTACCATTTCGTCTTTTCTTTGACTTATGTTGCGTGAACTCTGCGTTAACTCTGCCATGGTATCTTTTGTAATTCATAAGCAAATTTTCCATCACTACCTTAGTCTTTCATCATCATTAGGACACCATCATATTCCATGTCATCATATGTGTCATGCCACATCCTCAACTATGCCATGCCATGTCATCACTACCTTAGTCTTTCATTGAGTTTGTTCTGCCATCATATCCACTATTTATTCCTTTGCCATTCATGAACACCTTTTACATCAATGACAACTATATACTCAAATCTTCCAACACATCACTTTGCTACCAAGCGGGCTTTGTACTTCTGCACTTTACCTTTTGCATTCGACTTCTTTTTAAACAACCATTTGCTCCCAACAGATTTTCTTTCGGTTGGTAACTGGACTAGATCCCAAGCTTCATTTTTGTCCAGGGCATCCATTTCTTCAACCATGGCTTTCTTCCAAAGATCACTATCTTCTGAATCAACAACTTTCTTCACATTTCGAGGATCATCATCAGTACTTGACAAAGAAAAATGAGAGCAAAAATCAAGAGGGGAATACTGTTTTGGTTTCCTTCTTTCTTGAGACGATCTCTTCAAAAATGGGGTATGAGGTTATTCTTCTTCCGATTCAACTTCTTTTGGTGAGTCAGATTCTTCACCTTCTAACTCAAACTATATCTTTGGTTCCTTTTCCATTGGAGTCACTTCCCGTATGGGGAATTCTTTTACCTCTCTAAACACAACATCTTGACTGTAAACAATCTTCTTAGTTACAAGATTCCAAAGCTTATAACCTTTCATGTTGTCTTTATAGCCAATAAAGATACAATTTTCAACTTTGTTATCCAATTTACTCCTGTTCTCCCTTAGAACATGTACATAAGCATCACAACCAAAAACTTTCATATGCTTAATAGAGGGTTTCTTACCAGTCCATACCTCTTGTGGATTTTTGTCAACCAATGCTGATGTGGGTGATCGATGTACCAAGTAACATGTTGTCTACACCACCTCTACCCATAATTCTTGTCCTATCTCGACACTTCTTAGCATACTTCTTGCCTTTTCCATTAACGTCCTATTCATCATCTTGGTAAATCCATTTTGTTGAGGTGTGTATGGATTATTCTTATTCCTTTCTATTCCACACTTCTTACATAAGTCCTAGAATTCATTCCCATAGAAATCTCCACCATTAGCTGTCCTCAACACCTTTATTTTCTTTTCTAACTGATTTTCTACAAGGGCCTTAAATTATTTAAACTTAGCAAATACTTCAAATTTATTTCAAAGGAAATAAATCCGTGTGTTCCTTGAGAAATCATCTATAAATGAAACATAATACATAGATCTACATAATGATGGAACATGAAGAGGTTCAAATACATCATTGTGTACTAACTCTAGAATTCCCTTTCCTCTTGTAGCACCAGATGCAAATCTTACTTGATTATGTTTTCCATATATGCAATGTTTATCGAAGTCAAAATCCAGAGTGCAATCAGTCATACCTTCAACCATACCTTTACCTTGTAATTCTCGAAGTTCCTTTTCTTCGATATGCCCCAATATTTGATTCCATTGCATTGTCTTTCCTACTGATGCGGTCAGGGTTCTGTCATCTTTAGCACAACACAAATGTTACATTTATCAATGATGGTTCTTATTAATAGTTTGTACAGAGTTCCATACCAAGCTTCCCTCATCAATACCATTGATCCTCAAACCATTTTGCAACCACCCTCCCCACACACAGTATTTACACCTGCAACATCCATATTTCTGGCTGATATCAAGTTTCTTGCTAGATTTGGAATGTGTATCACTCCAAGTATAGTTCTAATCCTTCCATCCTTGAGTTTCATCTTGAATCTACCATGTCCAATGACACTGGCTGATGAATCATCTATCAAGTACATGTCTCCTCCATTGCACTTTTCATATTCACAGAACCACTCCCTATGAGGGGTCATATGACATGATGCACTTGAATCAATCAACCATATATCATGTTTTGAATGATTACTAGTGGAAGCTAAATACACATCCCCTCCTTCTTCCGAGGAGGTCTTTTCCTCTATGGAAGGGGTATCCTCAAATCCCTTTGCTTTCTCAACATTCTTAGATCTGCAACCTTTTTTACAGTGCCCAACTTTACCGCATTTCCAACACTTCCTTATTCCTTTTCCTGGGGATTTAGATCTACCCTTAGATTTAGACACCCCCCCCCATATCACTTATTTTTGTTTCTCTCCTAAGTGAAACCTATCACAGACAAGGAATCCATGCTATGATTATCCATGGTTTTTTGCCTCATCTCTTCTGTTCATCCATTTTAATGCCAACAAAGGTTATCTGACTTACTAGATTATTGTATACATTTAAAAGCTCTGTCACTGTGTCATTTTCATCCATTCTAAGATAAAACAATTTCTTTTGCAGAAAATTGTTCACAAGGGATTTTGATTGATACAAACTCCCTAGTTTCCTCAAAGGCTTAACACACTATCTTCACCAAATACGCTCAACAACACAGAGTCTGATAAGCATAATCATATAGTACTCCTCCCCCTTCTTTCTAATTTTTCCAAATCATCTTGTGATGTTTGAGTGGATTTCATACTTGGATGCACAAGAATCCACTATTTCTGATCTACGAGAAGTTTCTCCATTTTGAGCTTCCATAACTCAAAATTCCGGCCGTTAAATTTCTCGATCTCAATTCTTGAACTGATCGCTAGTATCTTTCAATGCACAAATTAACTCTGTAAAGCTCCCACTAAACCTAGGTTTATCACAGACCCAAGATTTATCAACCGTGTCGAACCCTCAGCAACAAAGGCATCCCCCTGATGCCAAAAATTGAGCTCTTATACCACATGTAAGTTTAAACATGTGCGGAGAAGCAAAGTATACAAATTATTTTAAGCATAATAGAGATTTCACCACAGTATTCACACATAAACACATAGATTTACCTTGGGAACCCTTAACCAGGAAAACCAACAAACATTGGAGAAACACCTCCTATTTTCTCATTATTTTTATGAATCCCTCACAATACAAAATATAGGTATTCAACAACATTCAATACCCTAATCTGTTAACCCGGATTAGAAAATAGATTCCAACCCTTAACCGGGATTAAATTACATATTTTTAGAAAATTGCCAAAAAATCCCAAAATAACCAAATTTTTTTTCGCTCGCTATTGTTAGAATATTATAAACCCACTACATACTTAGGATATAATTAATTAATTAATTTTGGTTAATTTCCTATATTTTAGACTAGGTAGTTGGCCTCCACTTGCACCACTTGGTTAATACTTGCCATAATTACCCCAGGAGCGCACTTATACTAATTCTAGATAAGAATTTTCCAACTTTATTGATTGTCCAGATTAGTAGCTGCTCTTTCCTGACCTTTTCTGCCTTTAGACTACTTTTCCTACTTTTCTATGGATAAGGTAAAGATAGTTAACTAGGACACTACTATATTTTGTGTCCAACCCATACTCCATGATTTTCTCTCTAGATTCCATGATTAGTAATATTTTCCGTCACTCATAATCACTTACTCATGCTTTATCCAATTCATGAGCTGTTGGATTGATTTGGAAAGTGCTTTAGTCACCTATGGGGTTTTTTCATATTTGGTAAGCCTACTTTATGAGATAGCGTGAGTTGTCTCCTTAGCAACTTGATTTTTCCTCTCAAGGATGTATTATTTATGTACACTATTGTTGATCAATAATACATGGAATATTTCTTAATCATTCTTCACTTCTCTTGTGTCCAGTCTCATTATTCCTCTCTCTAGTTTTCTTGTGCATCTTTGTAAGAAATATATTTTGTAGGAAGATTCACCTGCTGAATTTATACTTGGTATATAAGAATAGGATATCAATTCTCTACATGGCATCAAAGCCTTGCATTTTATAATTCTACATGGTATCATAGCACAAGGTTTCTCAATATATCAAGCTCTACTAGCAAGGGAGCTCAAGCTATCGGCTTGATTGAGCTTACAAAGTATTTCTTCAAAGTGTTTTTTGTGTGCAGGTTGTAGAGAGAATCTCCACGAGCGCATCAACAACAAAGCATGGATTTTTCTCCAGCTATGATTTTGACTCCTTACAAATATCATGAATGGGATTTCAATATTGGCATTCTATTGCACAGTAAGGGCCTCTTCAGAGTTTCTATGGCTTTAGAGAGTGAGACAAATGCTATTGTTGAGAAAGCAAAGTGGCATAATTGAATGGATGAAGCCTATGGATTGCTTTATATCTCAATTTCTATGGATCTTCTTTTTCATCTTGACGTTTTGACCACTTCAAACCAAGTTTGGACCAAACTTGAGTTCTCTTTGGAGTACAAGATGAGACGAGAACATCAATTGGAGAATGAGTTAATCTCATTGAGTCCAAGCACTTTCAAATCCATGGAAGGATTCTTCACGAAGTTCAAGTCACTTATTCCTATGCTCAAGCAATGTTTGATTGAGAAGAATGAAAATCAATTGATTCTTTCCATCCTTTCAAAATTGAGTCCTGAATACTCAGTTTTTGTGTCAAGTTTCCATTCTACTAGGCTTGCTATTTAGAATTGGAAAATGCCTTCTTTGAGTACATTTGTTGATTCACTTACTAAAGAGAAAGAAAAATTAGTTAAGATGGGAGCTCTTAAGAACTCCAAAAGCAAAGATCATTATCTTATAGTTCAAGGAAGCAAGAATTGAAAGTCAAAAGAAAAGCAAAAAGTGAAAGAGAAGAAGCCAAAGTCAAATGATGAAGATGAAGGTTCAAATCCTACTGATGAATGTTCAAATTCCATGAAGAAAGTCAAGAAGAAAGGGAGCTCATCCAAGTTTTATTATTGCATCAAAGGATTTCATTATGAGAAGAAATGTTCCAAGAAGAAAATGGACATCATGGCCAAGTTGCTTGAGAAGCATAACACTGATGTACCAGATGAACTAGAGAAACCTGTTGAATCCCTAGAGCACTATCACAATGTGTAGTACCAAGGTAATATAAATTATGCTTTGAGCGCCAAAGGTAAATCCTTTTCTCAAATATTTGATATAGATTCATTTTCTGATATATCTGGATCATAAATCTTAGTGTATTGCTTGGATAAGCCATCTACCAGTTCACTAGAGCCATCTCCCAGTACTTGTGTTTTTTCACTAGTTCCTGACTTGTCTTTATCCAACTCTCTCTCACTCCATTCAAATGATTATGATTCTGATTTAGAAGTAAGTTTGCAGGATGATATGCAGTTTATGATATCATCCATACCATTTACCCATCATTTGAATACTCATAAGACAAAACAAACCCAAAGTTCACTAGTTGTTTCCTCATTGGATTCCTATGCAGTGTCACTTGTTTTTGCTGGTTTCAAGTCTTGTCTATTTTCACTGGTTGGTTAGCCATGCCATTAGTCATATTTGGACTTTTGTTAAACATGTTTGGATATGAGATAAACATCTATGGTTCATATTTCAAGTCCATATACCATTCAGATTTACTCATCCATCGGTATTACTGCACATCATTTTCCTACTATGGCCCTGTATACTCATGGAGACACTATACCTCTAGTGTTTGTTGCTCCATATGGAAATATTTCTGATATTTCAGAGTATTTTAAGCCTCATTTTAGAATTGGGAAGGAGCTACATCATTTTGAGAGGAAGATACATGGTCTAGTTCACCATTTTGCAACTATACAAGAAACTGATTGTATTGAGTCTTTTACTCTTTGGGAAGGAGTTTGTACATATCTCTTTTCCTTTAATGACTATGTTTTTAGATCATATTATGTTGGCAACAATAATTATTCATATAATTCTCCTCCATCATCAAATGATGAGTTACAAAGGAGCCTCACCACTTGTTTTTTGTAGAGACTACACTGATGCTTTAGCACATGATCATGGAGTTCACAACTTCTTCATCAAATTCTTTAGCAAGAAGCAGTTCAGTTAGCTCATTCAAGTGAAGAAAAATACAAAGTGAAGACATGTTGTTCATTTTAGTGCCAAGTCCTTTTTGAGGGAGGATTTTCCCCATGTGGTTTATCCTCTTTCCTCGTTTTTTTGACAAAATAAATTGTAAAAGGTGACCATATCCTTGTTGCTGGGTCCTATATACCTATAGATTTCTGATATTTTTTCAGATACTCCATCATAAAGCCAGACTTAATGGGGGTGTTAGAATATTATAAACGCACTACATACTTATGATATAATTAATTAATCATTTTTGGTTAAGTTCCTATACTCTAGAATGGGTAGTTGGCCTGCACTTGCACCACTTGGTAAATACTTTCCATAATTACCCCAAGAGCGCCTTATACTAATTATGGATAATATTCTTCCAACTTTATTGAATGCCTAGATTAATAATTGCGCTTTCCTGTCCTTTTCTGCCTTTAGACTGCTTTTCCTGCTTCTCAATGGACATGGTAAAGCTAGTTAACTAGGCAACTGCTATCTTTTGTGGCCAACCCATCCTCCATGATTTTCTCTCCAGATTCATTAATTAGTAAGATTTTCTATCACTCATCATCACTCACCTATGCTTTATCCAATTCGTGAGCTCTTGGATATATTTGGAAAGTGCTTTAGTCACCTATGGGTTTTTTTCATATTTGGTAAGCCTACTTTATGAGCTAGCATGAGTTGTCTCCTTAGCAACTTGATTTTGCCTCTCAATGATGTATATTTATGTACACTATTGTTGATCAATAATACATGGAATTTTCTTCAGTCATTCTTCACCTCTCTTGTGTTTTGTCTCATTATTCCTCTTTCTAGTTTTCTTGTGCATATTTGTATGATATATCTTTTGTAAGAAGAGTCACCTCTTGAATTTCTACTTGGTATCTAAGCATAGGATATCAATTCTCTACATGGAATCAAAACTTTTCATTTTATAATTCTACAACTACGCTCGCCTCGGAAACAACCTACTGGTAATTTCCAAACAAATATAGGTAGTAGCCAGCAGGGATCGTTAGGCGTAGCGGTGACATGCACACCTCCCATCCACACACACATGAAAAGAATATAACATATACCCAACAAGGTGTTGAATTTCCCATTCTTGCAGGTTGACGAGGTGTTGTTGAAAGCCATGTGTTGCTTTGAGGATGGTAAGTTTGCTCTACTATTTTAACAGAAGGCTCATCTCTGTTTGGACCTTGCAAGGTGGTGGAATAGCTTATGGATGAATTGGCACAGAGCGTCACCCTCCTGAGTCGAGGTGCTACTTCTCTACGTGATTCCCACACCATTTCTTACAATTGTCTTATATGAGCCCCCTCCTCTCAGCCATGAATTGATAGGTTTTGCTACTCAACCTCCATCATTGTAATTTTATACTTTTCTTTGCCTAATTTGTTATAATCCTCTTTGGTTTTTTTATTATCATGATTGAATTAGCTCTCAATGCGTGATTCTAGGTTTTTTTCCAATAGTCCAAGTTGCTCATCATAGACCTAGATTTATCCTCCATATAATCAATTCTTCTTTCGTGGTGTAGGATTGAGACCACAAAGATACTACTTGATCCTACCATTAATATTAAGCTATGCCAAGGTATAATATTAGGCAGATGGACATGGAAGATACATCCCAAGAAGAACTTGCGAGCCAAAACAAGTTGTGGAATTGCAATTCTTGTGCTCAGGTTTCCCTCTTTCTCCCAAATTTTGCATAGCAACTGGCTTGAAAATGAATTCAACACCTTCCTCATCGTGTCCTCCCCTTTCTCACATGTTTGAATTAAAGAATGACAAGACCTTTCCAAATTTCCATAATGATTAATACTTGCTTTGTACTTGGATCTGCTGAGGGGTACTTTTGAATGATGCCACCTTGCCTCATAATCAACACGAAATGCTCCACTTGTATTTTCGTTATGATAAAAAAGGACAGTTGAGTTAGGGGATGGGATGATATGTGGTGACATTCCCTATCAAACAGACACCTTGGGTCATATGACAAGTGATATTTGCTTGTCCATTGGATTCTTTGTTAATATTTCTCAAAACATGGAACATGTTGAAATGAAGGAATTTTTCACACAACATAGATTTTCTTTTAATAAGTCTACTTAAATTTGGATCTCTAGGAAGAGTTTTTTGAATAAGAGTTCGGACCAACATATATAAGTCCCTGATTATGATGAGACTTAGACAATATTTGCTTAGGGCAATGTTTACTCCTATCCACAAATCTAGAAGTTCTATGTAATATCCCAAATCCCGATATTTTCTATTTCTAAACAATTATGCTGATACAACTGGGCATTCAAACTACCATGCAAAAATCCCTATTTTATAGGAAAAATTAGGGTTAGGGTTTGTGATATAGAATGCACACTTACCACTGATAACTGGCCGAACTGCTTCAGATAAAGTCTGCAAGTACTGAGAACTGGATCGGAGAGGAACTGATCTCTCCTGCCTCCGGTGAATGCCCCAGCAACAAGATGCCCAATCAGAGAAAAATGTGACGCCCTCAAGGAAGGAAGTGTCCGATGGATCCGTCGATTTGCAGGGCTGATAGCCTTACTGTCCCGGAGAGATTGGCTGGAGTATGCTGAAGATCTGACACCTCTAAGTAGGAAGGTGTCTAGGTTCAGTGAGGCAGCTGCTCACGCCCCTGAGAATCCGGAAATGCTGATAACGGCTTCGGATGAGCTCAGATGGAGCTGATAATCAAGGAGTGTCGGAGTGTGTAGCTGATGATAAGACTGGTGCCTGATTTTCGGAAGGAAACTGAGATCTGGAGGTCCTACAGCTGATTAGGGCTTTCTGGTGGAAAACCCCCCTTACGGCTGCACCGTGCCCCTACAACAATCTATACCCTGTGCTATATAACTGATGAATGAATGAAGAACAAGTGGTGAACCAGTATGGCTTACCCGGAATAATACTAGGACATATGTTTCACTGTCGAAATCCTGTTAGCTGAAAACTCCGTCTCCAACCCCAACTGCTGTGCTGCACGCTGTGTTACTATCCAAGAGCTTCCCAAACTTAATCATAAACATAAGTGAGGTCTCCCCTTGCTTTATCCTCTATTTATAAAGTTCAACTGCGCAAAACGTAATCTTTGACCTAATTAGGTCACTTTATCTTCTAATTCGCCGTTGACTTGCATGCATGCGGATGGAGACCTAAAAAGTGCATGCATCATAAAATAATGCTTCGAATGGCATGCATGAAGGTGGCCTTTGGCCCAGGTGGCCCTTCTTGACCAAGTGAGGATGCCCTAGATCTTCTATGGATGGCATTGGTCCTGATCTGATTCCCTAGCTATCAGTAACCGCTTGAACCCACAGGAATCACATAGGTTAGCGGTTTCGGGCCTCAAGGCCTAAAAGGAAGAGGACATTATAGTCCTCCCCGCTCGAGTTTGCTTGTCCTCAAGCAACTTCAAACTGGGATGCTGCAATACCTGTTCACCTTCCCAAGTGGCATCCTCTGGCGGTAGTTCTTTCTATTGAACCAAATATTCCCTGATCACTCTGTTCTTGAGCTTCCTCTCTCTGGTCTGTATGATCCGTTCAGGAATCAATATCAGTAGTCCTTCATCATCTAAAGGGGTCAATTCGGTAGATGGAGCAATGTGTTGCCCGAGGGTCTTCTTCAGGCTAGACACGTGGAACACATTGTGGATCTTGCTTTCTAGGGGCAGCTCTAGTTCATATGCCACTTCTCCCACCTTCCGAATTATTTTGTATGGTCCATAGAAGCGGGGTTTTAATTTCTCTGCTCCTTTCTTTTTAAGTGAAGACTATCTGTAAGGCTGGAGCCTTAAGTAGACTAAATCCCCCACCTCAAAGCTCCGCTCAATCCTGTGTTTGTCGGCATACATCTTCTGTTGATTCTGGGCTGTCCGTAAATTCTCTTTCAATACTTTCAGGATGTCCTAACTGTCTTGTATCCAATCCTTAGCCTTAGGAGCCCTACTGCCTCCAAATGCCAAATCTGCATAGTCCAAGGCCTCATAATCATATAATGCCTTAAAAGGAGTCATCCTAATAGACATGTGATAAGTAGTGTTGTAGCAATACTCTCCTAGGTGTAGCCATTTGATCCAGGTTCGCTGCTGCCCTGCTACGTAGTTCTTGAGATATCCTTCAATCCACTTGTTGACTATTTCTGTTTTCCCGTCACTCTGGGGGTGATAACTCGTACTAGTAGCCAGTTCAGTCCCCACCAATCTGAACAGTTCCTGCCAAAAGGCACCCGTGAACCTGCTATCCTGATCACTGAAAATGGTCTTAGGCAACCCGTGTAGCCTGAAAACCTCCCTGAAAAATAACTCTGCTACTTGAGCTGCCGAGTAGTCTGATGGTATCGAGAAGAAATGTGCAAACTTGGTCAGTTTGTCAACTACTACATATAAACAATCTTGCCCTTGGACCTTGGGAAAGCCTGTAATGAATTCCATGGAGATGCTCTCCCACTTCTGTTCTGGGATCGGTAGTGGCTATAATAGCCCTGCTGGATGGGTGTTCTCAACCTTGTTCTGCTGACAGATGCTACATTCCCGGACATGCTGCATAATCTCCCCCTTGAGGCCCTTCCATGAAAACCTCTCTCTGATCTGCCTGTAGGTTTTTAAGAACCCTTGGTGCCCTGATAAAGGAGAATCGTGGGCTGCCTGGATGATCTTCTTCCTCAACGTGGATTCTGGAATGAGGTATATTCTGTCCTTGTAGTAGATGATGTCATCCACAATCTTGTACCTGTCATCCTGAATTTTCCCATCCAATAATTCGCAGGCGAATTTATTTTTGGAGTACTCCACTAAGAGAAGTGCCCTCCAATCCGTGGATATACTACTGAGAGATAACGGGGATGTACGCCTGGATAATGCATCAGCTACTACATTATTCTTACCTTTCACATACTCGATCTCGAAATCATAGGCTTGTACCTTGCTGGCCCATTTCTATTGTCGCTCATTTAGTTCCTTCTGTTCCAAGAAATACTTGAGGCTGTTATGATCTGTTTTGATTTTGAACTTACTGCCCACCAGGTACTGTCTGAATTTTGTGAGAGCATGCAAGATGGCTAGCATCTCCTTGTCATATATGGAGTAATGGCACTCGTAGTTCTTCAGTTTATGACTCTCAGATGCAATGGGGTGATGATTCTGCATCAATACTGCTCCTAACCCTTCTCCTGAGGCATCAATTTCTATTATAAAGGGTTGTGAGAAGTCTGGTAATGCTAAAACTGGGCAAGAACTCACGATAACCTTGATCTCCTCGAAATTTTTCTGTGTTGAGTCTGTCCAAGTGAATGCCCCCTTCTTGGTGAGATCTGTGAGGGGTGCTGTAAACTGGGAGAATCCCTTAACTTATCGTCGGTAATAAGTGCACAGACCTAGGAGCCCTCGTAACTCTGTAATGGTTTTTGGCGCGGGCCAATCTCTGATAGCTCAGATTTTCTCCATGTCAACCTGTACTCTTTCTGCATTGATCACATGTCCTAAGTACAACATTTCCTTCATGCCAAACTCACACTTGGACATTTTCGCGTAAAGCGACTGTTCTTCTAAAATACTCAATGTCTCGTCCAGGTGTTTCAAGTGCTCTTCCCATGTTTTGCTGTAAACCAAGATGTCATCAAAGAATACAAGCAAAAACTTACGTAGTTGTGCCCTGAAGGTGTGGTTCATGCATGGCTGGAAAGTAGCTGGAGCATTGGTAAGCCCAAAGGGCATGACCAAAAACTCATAGTGACCATAGTGACAGCGAAAAGCTGTTTTGGGGATGTCCTGGTCCCTTACCCTGATCTGATGGTATCCTGAGCGAAGATCGATCTTGGAGAAGTATTGAGCTCCCCGAAGTTCATCCATGAGTTCGTCAATCCTGGGAATGGGATACATGTTCTTGATGGTCTTCTTGTTAAGCGCTCGATAATCAATGCACACATGCAGAGTGCCATCCTTCTTCTTAACCAGAACTACTGAAGATGCAAAGGGGCTAGAACTGGGTCGTATATAACCAAGCTTCAATAATTCTTTGATGGTTTTCTCAATCTCATCTTTGTACCTCTTAGGATGCCTGTAAGGAGTGGTGATGACTGCTTGTGTTCCCTCCTCTAGCTCGATGATGTGTTCAAAGCCCCGGTTTGTTGGTTTGCCTGATGGAAGGTCCCGAAAAACCTTTTCGTGTTTCTGTAGCAAGGCTTGAATGTCATTGGGGTGTTGTGAGCTGGTTTCTGGGGGTTTCCTGAAGGTGACAAAACATTCTGCAGCCCATTCTATATCATCTTGTCGAAGCACTGCCTCCATTCTCTGTGACAAGACCGGTTTTGGGGGATAAGTGTTCATGCCCCTCAAAACTACTCGTTTGCCATCTGGCCCCTGAAACTCCATTTCCATTTCCCTGTAGTCTGTAGTGTATTTCCCTATAGAGTAAAGCCACTTAACACCCAATACCACATGAGTATCCGCTACATCCACTACATAGAAAGAGTATGTCATCTGATAGTTACCCAAGGCAACATTCAGTTTTGGGATCCAGTAGTTG